>MUZH01004270.1:0-79184 GCA_003012965.1 Juglanconis oblonga | reverse complement strand
GAGCACTATCGTACCTCCGTTCCGCAGAGAGGACTCATCTTCGAAGCAGCACAGCCTGGAACCGTGTCACAGCCTGGGCGGAGGCGCACACACAATTACGAGACGGATGAATGGTGTGACGCGTGGGCCGTTAAGATCATATTGTTGGCTGGTCGTCTGAATGCCTCATGCTGGCCATCAAGGCACGATCGGCTCTGATCAAGGTTCCTTCTAGGATCTGAAGATTGTTAGTATCGATTTTGACTAGAGCCGATCCACGACTCGCATGGCGCTGGATATGCGGTCCGCTTTATGTACGTCGGAGGAACGTCCGTAGGCCCAAAAGTACGACGCAAAGTGGACTGGGTCCAACATACATGCGTAAAGATATGATTCTAAGACATTATTGTATAGTTGAGACCTCATCGGCGAAAGCCAACCCTATCAACATGAGTCTTTTGCACCTCAGATAACGAATGGGTATCCCGATTCGGCCTAAGACGGACGAATTTCGCCTAAGGAAGCTTTTGCGAATGAGGTGGCGGCGGCTGTACCGTCGATCCGGTAGGTATTCCGATCACGGATCTCGCCCCCCCCCCCCTTTCTCTCTCTGTGTGTGCCTGTGTGCGTGCTTGCCAAGTGCAGACTCTTACTAGCTTTGCGGCGGCGAGAGATTCGCCTCATACCTTGGGCTCGGTGTCGAGAGGCCGCTGCTCTCGGGACCTGCGGCATTTGCCAGAGGGACCCAGCCCCTCTGCTTGTCGTAAGCGACCACTTCGCCGTCGTTGTTGACCATGGTCATCGGTGGTGTGATGGAGGCTTTCTCGGTGGAGGGCTCCCACGCATGGTTGCCCTTGATGAGTTTGGCCAGCTCAACTTTGTCGTACAGCTGCATCGCCGCGCGCGGCACGTTGAGTAACGACTGCCACTCATAACCCAGATAGTCGATGATGTCTTGGATTCCCCGGTCTCCTACTCCTACTAACCACCAGACGCCTGGGATCATCTTGAGGAAGGCTAAGTAGTGAGCCAGAATCACAAGAACCCTGGGGCGGCGGATTCGAGCCAGTCCGACGAAGGCCTTCGGCAGGAAGGTGAACCAAGTGATGATGCGCAAGCTGAGGATGGGACTCAACCCGGTCTCCAGCTCAGAATAGAGACCGCCAAGGAATTTGAGGGTGTCGTAGTATGTTTTAATATAGGGATAATCCTCATCCCCTTCCTTGATGGACGAAATCATGAAGAGCAGGTTGCTTGGTATGTGCAAAGCTGCCTGGTTGAGATTGTAGGCCGGCCGTGAAAACAGCTTTTCCAGGCCGGCTCCGTACAGAGTCTCGGCGGGTGTTATTTCAAAGATAAGCCCGATACCACGCCAGACAACCATCCAGTCTAAGATATATAGAGGCTTTGTGTCACCCTCCCTGAACAGCTCTGATGATAGAGCGGTTAGAAGAAGTGAACAGACCAGGAGAGCGGGAAAGTCCTTGGGATCGGCCCTCTCGATCGCCTGACGATACCCAGCAAATGCCCTTGCCCGGTAGGTGATGGCCTTGGACATGGGTACTGGAAGGTCCATGGACTGCATGTGCAAGGCAGAAAGGCCCAAGATGCAGTCCATGAGGAAGGGGCTCTGGAAGGCAAACCTGGGAATGATGGACTTGAGGATGTGGTCGATGAAAGGGATCTTGCCAGTCTCGATGGAGAAGGAGGCGTAGGTCTTTGTGGTGTAGAACCACAACAGTTTCATGTCGTACTCATCAGACCCTCCAAATTTGACAGGGGGCTCATCCACGATGATCAGCTCTGCGCTGGTATCACTGGTGGACGAAGCATCGTGAGAATCGCGGCGAGAGCCGGGGTATGGAGCCCATGACGATCTCTGGGCCAACGTAAGTGCAGTGGATGCTGCTGGTGACACGGCTGCGCGGTGTGACAGCGGTGAAGCGGAGGATATCGAAGGCGAGAGGGGAGTAGGAATTACACGCCGAGCCCCAGACGATAGGACTGAAAACGAGGCTGTGGGAGTCAAGACCGGAGGGCGGGCCGAGTCTACGGCCGCGGCTGAACACGAAGCTAGCCCAGAGCCGGAAGCTGATGCAGGATCGGATGAGGAGTGAGACTGAGACGGGTAGATGCAAGTCTCCTTCCTCAAGGTGCAGTTCCGGCAGCTGGGCTTCTTCTCGTCGCATTTGACCTTGCGTGTCTTGCAGTTGCGACAGCCCAGACGAGACTTGCGGTGTGGTCGCTTAGCATGATACGGCTTCTCCTCGGCTGGCGGGGTAGGCGGCATTGGGCCTGGGGCAGTATTTTGTTGACGAGGGCGATCGTCAGAGTCCCGGTCGAGAACCACCATGGCGGGAAAGGTCAGGGCATACGAGCCGGTGTGGCAGCAAAGCCCCCTCCTCGCTACGGGGTCCGGAGGAAGAGCGACACTCGGGCAGCCGCGGACACGCGAAGTATGAGTGACGCGACACTTTGTGGTACGGTGGTGAGTGAGCACTTGGTGGGAAGGCCTTGTCGATCGATGATGACGGTCCCAGCACTACGTGTGATTGATGCAGGACTCTTGGCGTAATGAGATGGGGGATTTATGGATGCAGAGTGCAGAGTGCAGAGTGCAGGTCGAGGGCGAGGGCGAGGGCGAGAGACAGGGCGAGGGCGAGGGCGAGGGCGTGAGCCAGGTATGCGGAATGCTCGCGGCGAGACGGTGATGCAGATTGCTGCTGGAAAGTGAGATATGAGGACGCCGCGTAGGTATCCGTAATCACGAGGGAAGTGTATGTAGGTTAGGTAGGTCCTGGGGTACACGGGCCCATGCCTCAGCGTCGACCGCCCCCCAGGTGAATTGGTAGGCACCTACTAATCTAATTTTGCCTCGGCGCCCTGACCCGGTCCCTCGTGCGATCACCCGTCCGCGTCCCCGCATGGGTCCTTGCTTGACGACAACCTTCTCAACCTTCTCAACATTCCCAACCTTCGCTCGAGCACGATTTCCAGATTTCTCGAGTGGTGCATCCTCCAAGATCACCTGTGCCGCAGACACTTCAGAAATTACGCCGTGAGTCAGCCTGTGCCACCTACCTACTGTGCATGTACTTAGTACCTATATGTATGCACAGTACCTTATAGGTACCCAGTGGACAATCAGCGCATGGGTTCGACGATTATACCTCGCCTATCACTTCCAGCCCAAGCGAAGCAGATCATCAATGCCGCCGCCCAGCAGCTGTGCCGTCAGGTCGTGTTCTCTGTCCTGTTCTCTTCTGTTCTCTTCTGTTCTGTTCTGTTTGCGTCGTATGCAGTGCGATGGCAAGTCACATCATCTCAAGTGGAGTAGTGATCTTGGTCTACACCTCCTCAGGGATTTCAAACGTTAATTCCTGCTGTACCGTTACATCCAGACCCACAGGTAGCTTTTTCTAGCAATTCCTATAGGATAGGTACATTGCTTATTGATATCTTATATGATATATCATTTTCAATTCAGCTATTAGCAAAGCATGCCAGAATAATGGCTGCGAAATCTAGCCTGAGGGATGCCGGCAAGGCTACGGCAATGCATCGAGAGAGACGGAAAGACAATTGATGATCAAGATGTCAAAAGATACCTTTGTTTCTATAGATCCTATAGCCAAAATGAAGGTATTTATTCTCAGTGGGGCGGTTCCCTGTCCGTCTGTAGGGCTTGTAACGTTTGAAATCCCTGAGGACGTGTAGTCCGTACCTGGCCTGCGGATATGTTTTCGACATGCTTTGTAGGTGTTGTGGCACTTCACATCTGATATCCTCCTTGCCTCCTCACTTCCATCACACTATGCGTGGCTGCTTCGCATGACTTCTAGGTTGTACCGCGGGAAGTTCCGTTGCTAGTTGCTAGTTGCGTGTTGCTAGGCAGCGTTGAACCTTGCGCACAGACAGTCGACGCGCTAGGTACTTACCTAAGCCCACCCACCCAGCTGCTTGCACGCGTCAGTCCCACCATCGTTTTTGTGTCTGCAGCGTCCGTCCACCTCCGCGCCTCCGGCCCCGCGCCTTCGCCTCCGCCTCCGCCTCCGCCTCCGCCTCCGGGGAAGCACACACGGGGATGATGACACCGACCGCAGGCCTGGCTCAATTACCACACGAACTGATTCTGTCACTTCTCGACCAAAAGTTCCCCTGTCGTCAACCCCAGATCCGCGCTCTCGCGACTCTGCTAGAAGTAAGTGTCGTCACCGCCCTGCCGCTAGGGGCACCTGTCGCTGACAAGTAGACTCATAGCCAAATGCTGCCCCATGTCGAAACTGTATTCTCTATGGTACCGAGGCCACAGGAAAGAGCGCCATAGTGGCAGCCCTGCTTCAAGAGCTGAGTGGGCCTCACGGGAAGGCCAACGACGAGGGCGAGCATGAGCCCGGTTTGCAGTACGCCATCATCAACTCGTTGGAATGCATCACCGGAAGACATCTGTTCGAGACCACCATCCGGAGGGTGGCGGAGGCTGTCGGCGTAGAGTTTTTCACCTCACGATGTGAGAACCTGGCTCAGTTGACATTTGAGCTGTCCAAGATGCTCAAGTACCCACCACAACCTGAAGGACGTCACTTCGTCCTCGTCTTCGATGGCATAGACCGCCAGAGAGAGGCTCCCCCAACTCTTCTGCCTGCCTTGGCCAGGCTGTCCGAGGTTGTGCGTTCACCCTCAGCAGCCTCTGGGATCCCTGGGACCTCAAAAGACCAAAAGACCCAAGGTCAGACAGCCCGATACTGACTAGGCTCCCAGATCCCGTCCATGACGACCGTCTTCAGCGTCACAAACCCGCCATCCAACGCCCTTCTCACCAACTTCGTGACACACGTGCATTTCCCCAACTATACCAAGGCCGAATTCGTCAAGATCCTCTCCACCACCCCTCCCCAGACTCTGCCCAACTGCACAGCAGCCGAGACCTCTGACCTTTGGACGCGCTTCTGTGGCGCCGTTCACGACGCCCTCACCAAGTCCGCAGCCCGCACTCTGCCCGCCTTCCAGCTCGCCTGCAACTCCCTCTGGCGGCGGTTCACCACGCCCATCCGCGAGGGAAACTTCGGCGCCAAGGACTTCTCCAAGCTGCTCATCGCCGCGCGCGTGCACTTCCAGGACGAGTCGCTGCTGGACCCCGGCATCGTGCGACGGCAGGACCGGAACAACGTCGCCAAGCCGCAGGAGACCAAAGCTCCCCAGCAGGACACCACCCCCCCCTCCGGCACAACCCTCGCCGCGCTGCTCCCGACGACGGCCCGCATCCTGCTCATCGCCGCCTACCTCGCCTCGCACAACCCGGCGCGGCACGACCTGACCCTCTTCTCCACGTATCATCACGGGAAGCGGAAGCGCCGCGGCGGCGGGCTTTCTGTCGCCGGCGGTGGGTCGCGGAACAGCGGACTACGGAGCAAGCATCGCAAGATCGCGCGGAAGCTGTTGGGCGCGCACGCTTTCGTGTTGGAGCGGATGATGGCCATCTTCACGGCTGTGCGAATTGAGTGGGGAGTTGGTGGTGGTAGCAGTGATGATGCAGACGTGGGCATGGCACTGGCGACGCTGTCTTCGCTGCGGCTTTTGGTGCGTGTGGGTGGCGGTGGGGATCCGCTGGATCGGGGCGGGAAGTGGAGGGTAAATATCGGGTGGGAGGCTGTCAGAGGTTTGGGAAGGAGTATGGGAGTCGAAGTTGAGGAGTGGCTGATTGAGTAGACCAACACTGGGCCCGATTTTGGGTACAGATAGGGCAAAAACTGCAGGAAGCACAATTCTCGGTATTTCTAACGCCACTTTGACGTCTATGGAGGTCAAGAAATGTGAATCACCCATGTCTGGAACGCCTACCCAACGCCGGCCCTTACGACCTTCCCAGAATCGATCGCCCTTGATATCATCTTGTGCTCATTCCTTGGGACCTGACCCTCCCATGAAACCCGACCGTGCAAGATGATGATAACCCACAGCAACGTGAAGCGTAACCCAGCACTCATGCGCGAACAGTGCTCTACGCTGCTCCACTGACAGCATTGTCCCCAAGTCTCCAGGTCTCCTCCTGTTTTGTCCTCGGCGGGAGCCACTGCGCGTTGCTAGGCGCTCTTGCTCTGGAGGGCCCAGGGTCGTCCGACTTCTTGTTATCGTCCACGCCCCCGACAGAGTAGCCGTTGGTGTACGGATGCGCACTCGGGGCAGGTATGATGGATGATGGGCTCTCGAAGACTCCCGGTCCGTCCTGGATCACCCCCAGGTTCCCGGTTGTGTTAAGTGGCAACAGTGGCGTACCCTTGCTCTCTGTCATGGTGCGAGCCTTCCTGTCGGCCTTGTTCTTCTCACTGCTCCTGTCGTATAGATACAGCCCAAAGAACGTGAGACCAATGCCCGCGGCCTGGACGTTGGTGGTGGGCGACCGGAACCACACAATGGCCACGACAATGACAAAGACGCGCTTGATGAGACTCGCGACTGAGTAAGTCACGGGAGAAACCAGCGACAACAGGACAAAAGCCAGGATGTTTTGGCCAAAGTGGAATGTGCCGTTGAAAACGAACTCGACGAACAGGCGGCCGTGGTCGAAAGTGTTGGGCCCTTGTTCGAGGTCAACAGCCCCATCGTGAAGAAAGTCCCCCAGGATCCCGAAGCCTTCCGTCCACAGCCATATGGGCGCTGTAAGAACAAACGCAAGGCCTGAAGAATAGCAAAGCAGGTTCAGTTTGTCAAGAGTCCGTCTTGTTGCTACGCCTTCAGCCTCAGCTCGCGCCGCTTCATTGAAGAGACGTTTGGAGAAGATGTTTTGGGTGACGAATATGAGGGTGGCAAGGAATGCGTAGATAATCCCAAGGAGCTGGCCGTCGAAGGAGTGCTTTCCTGAACAGGCGAGCATCACACCGGTGGTAAGGGGTATCAGTGAGAGGTAGGTGGCCATAGGGTATCGAATATCGTAGATGAAACGGTACGCCAAAACGGTGAACAAAGGTGAGAGGCCCTTGATGGTGTGGACGAGGGACACAGGTATCTTGGAAGTCGCATTGGAGCTCAACAAATGACCTCCTACTTGAAACAGCGCCAACGGCATCGTCGTCCGAATGACTTCCATGCTCGGCCGGCGAATTTCGTGCTTCAACGCCGGGACTGCAGCTTTGACAGCTGGGAAGGTAGCTGCAAGCCATGAGAACACTATACAGTAGCCCGAGACGAAGAGGAACTGAATCATAGTCAAGGTGGCAGGTTTGTCGAAGGCGTTGAGGATGGACTTGGCCGATGTGTTGGTCAACGCCGAGGAGGCATACCACATAATACACAGTATCTACAGTTACAACATCAGCACAAATGCCCGAGCGCATGCTGAGTATTTCGGGGGTTTCGTACTATGAGCCTAGGAGAGACAGGGGCACGGAGGGCTCCGGCGACCTGGTGGGCATTCTGGCTGACACTTCCACCACGGGCCCGTATATCCCGGAAGGTATCGTTGATGCTCTTCTGGCGCCCATGGCCACGGCTTGACTGGCCAGGTAGTGAAGCCGTCCATTTTCCTCCTCGCGCACCACTCTGACTTCGAGGACGCCAATTGTCGGTAGATAAGGCGGCCGCGCCATTTACGTAACCGTTTGGCCTGCTGGCGGAACGAACCTGTGCAGCAGGGCTGACGTTGTAAGTGGATGAAGAGGATTCGAAATCGGGAAACTTCTCAGTGGCAGTCTCGCGCGAGTCGACGCTGGCATCACGAGGGCCTTTGGATCGGCTCTGCGACGGAGTGCGTTGCTCTGAGCCTGAGGTCGTCGATTGTGGCATCGCGGTCGAGGGAGCGGTGGACTCGAGAGATAGGGAGGGGCGGAGGGCGAGGGAGCTTCTGCGATGAACGAGCGAACAGAGGTGGGCAGAGGAAAGACCAGCGCGTTTATCGCAACATTGCTCTTTTTTTCTCTTGTGCCGTGTTTCCCAGTCTCAAGCCGTCATATGGCGTACCATGGATCGCACATAGGTAGTTTCGCGGGTGGTTCGGTGCAAAAGGAATGCACAGAGGCGGGGGCTGCGCTGGCTGGCTGACTGGCTGACTGGCTGGAGGCGAGAATGCGATCGTGGACAGTTCAATGTTGCAGTTACACAGTCAAGTCAGGGAGATTTCAGGTTGGTTGCAAGTCGTCCTGCCCAAGAGAATCCGGCAGGGATGACACTGGCTGCACCATGCAGTCGTCCCGGGTACTCGGTACGCCAGCCCCGGCCTATTCTTGCAGGCTTGGCATGTACCGACCACCCCTGGTACACAGTACCGTAGTAAAATCCATTTGTGTTCTTGGCCTCAGAGCACGGGCCCGAAGGCGGCTGGCAACTCGCGCCTCCATCTCAGAAAACGACCTCACGCTGATCCTCGCCCCGTCCATCTCGTGCGTCATTGCATTTTCCTGCGGCCGTCTCTCTTTCTTGTATCTGCGAAAGGCCGAAGGTCTTGTCAGTCGGCCTCGCCGAGCAAAGCACTGTCAACATGGCGCCTCCAAAGATGACCAAGAACCAAATGCGGCGCGCAAAGAAGAAGGAGCAGAAGAAGACCCAAGCTGAGGTTGGGCGAACGGCGCTTCACATTCCCCCGTGCGCAGCTACTGACCATATTCTACAGACACCCGCGAAACCCGACGCAGATGCCGAGGCTCAGGAGAATGGCGAAAAAGAGCCCAATGGCGACGAGGCTGCACCAATGGTCGACGACGCCGAGGTAAAGAAGGACCCCGATGCCAAGGAGAACGACGCTGCAGCCGCATCAACTGTCGACTTCACAGTCGATGACGACGATCCGGCCTTTGCAGAGTACAAGAACATCTTCCAGAAGTTTGGCACGGATCTGGAGGAGAATGAGATTCAACGAGAGGCAAACGCCGGCAACAAGGGAGAGACATTCTGGGACCAAGATGATGACATACCAAGCGAGGACGAGGAGAACGGCCAGCCGAAATTGTCCAAGAAGAAGAGGAAGAAGTTGAACAAGCTCTCGATTGCGGAGCTGAAGGCCCTCGTCAGGAATCCCGAGGTCGTCGAGTGGCAAGATCCCTCCTCTACAGACCCCCGTCTCCTGGTTCAGATCAAGGCGCAGCGTAACGTTGTGCCCGTCCCTGGCCACTGGTCTCTGAAGCGAGAATACCTGTCTAGCAAGCGAGGTATCGAGAAACCTCCCTTCAAGCTCCCCAAGTTCATCTCGGACACCGGTATCACCGAGATGCGAGATGCCGTTCTGGAGAAACAGGCCGAGCAGACTTTGAAGCAGAAGCAACGAGAAAGGGTCTCGGGAAAGACGGGAAAGCTCGACATCGACTACCAAAAGCTCTACGATGCATTCTTCCGCTTCCAGACGAAGCCCGACTTAACGCGGTTTGGCGATCTGTACCACGAGGGCAAGGAGTGGGAGGCCGACTACAGATACTTCAAGCCCGGCGAGGTCAGCGACTCATTACGAGAGGCTTTGGGAATGCAGCCTGGGTTTCCTCCGCCATGGCTCTTGCAGCAACAGCGCGTGGGTCCTCCCCCATCATACCCGCTGCTCAAGATTCCTGGTCTGAACGCGCCTCTGCCACCGGGGGCATCGTGGGGTTTCGGTCCGGGTCAGTGGGGCAAACCGCCGGTCGACGAGTACAACCGGCCTATCTATGGTGGTGATATCTTCGGTGTTACCGCAGGTAACCCGGCGGCTCAGACACAACTGCAAGCAGTCCAGTCTCAAGCAGAGCCCATCGACCGGACAGTATGGGGCGAGCTGAAGCCACCAGAGGAGGACGAAGAGGAAGAGGATTCAGAAGAGGATTCAGAAGAGGAAGACGAGGAGGACGCTGATGTTCCAGGTGGTCTACAGACACCCGGTGGGCTGGAGACACCCGGTGGCTTCGTCAGTTCCGTGCCGACAGATTACCACGGTCCGAGCGGTGTTGAGAGCAGCATGGCGGGCGAGTTCGATCTGAGAAAGCAACGTCGGGGCTACGAGACCGAGGAGAGTGTGGGTGGACCTCGTTCGGCATACCAAGTCCTTCCCGAGAGGCAGACCCGTGCAGAGGGCTTCTTTGGCAGTGACCGGGTGTACGATCTGTCCAAGAACAAGCCTGTCTTGGGACAGGAGGAAGACAGCCGCAAACGAAAGAAGCCTGGTGATGTCGATGTTGCGCTCGACCCGGAGGCCCTAGCAAGCCACGACGGCATCAGCAAGGACGAGCTTCGCAGGAGGTATGAGGAAGGTCGAAAAGAAGACGGTGTTGGTAAACAGTGGGAATACTCGGATGACCTGTCTGAGATGATAGCACAGGAGAGTCGGAAGAGGATCAAGCGGGATGAGGAGAAACGAGGTGGCGGCGACAAGGAAAAAAAGACAAAGTACAGATTCTAAGTAGCTGGCGTTGGCTGGTCTTTTGGCATAATATCCCAACCATGGATTCAATAACGGTTGCTCATTCATAGATCTCCCGGCAGGCATGCTCTTGAGAGTGAGTGGAATCCCGCGGTGGTGATCAAGATTTGGACGTACCCTCAACCAAGAAACTAACCATGATCGGTCAGCGCTGGTAGGCATGAAGAAAAGACACCGTCGCCTGCACTAGCAGACATGCTTGGGGTGGCCTTGAAGCCCAACCCAGGTGGAGGACCATCATCTCCAGAGACGTGTTTCATATGCCTTCCAATCCTGCCGCGTTGGATAGCCACACAGCGTCTGTCGCAACGTATGGCTAGCAACCTGCTGGAGTGTGTTGAGTTGTCATATCTGAAGACTGCTAACCGTACTGACTCGGGTACTGATACTCGAATCCTTCCAGGGCGAGTATCACTGGTGTCTGAAAGCCAAGTGAAGAGCCGCATCGAGGCCCAGCGGTTGCCTGTGCTATATAAACATTCAGGTACTGCCAAGGCCTGGCACAGGACTTGAGGCACTCGCAAGGCTGTCTTTTCCGGAAGACTTGTCGTCCAAACTCGGACTAGTTTCCCAGGTTGACCAAATCCTGGGGTGGGGATCATGAACAAGTACCCGTACCAGGCTCTCTGTAAGGCACTCAAGCAGATACCCTTGGTCAAAATCCTACCAGGAGCATTCCAGGATCGCAGCCGGATGACAATACATCACACATTGCTCCTGACAAGCTCTTCTCAAACCCCTCACGGATGGAGTGCTTTCGAGACGAGACTAACGGAATGCGTGTGATGTTCCAACCTACGAAAGATGGCGACAACATGACACCAGTAGTCACACCAGGGTTGCGTCCAGACACCAACGTCGGCCGAGATCTCTACGACCGGCGACCCTTCTACGTCGAGTATCAGGTACTGTCATATTGAGACGAACCGTACGAGGGCATAGACGAGCAGTAAATAGCTGATGGGTGTGAGTACTGGTCACTGAAATAGGGCAACTGGTCTTAACGGCTCAGGACTTCTCTTCATAATAGTAAGGAAGTCTAGAAAGCTATTAAGGGTGGTTGTTATCTATTAGAAAGAGTAGGTACGAAATGCAGTAGCAGTAGCAGCTGTTGTTCGGCCAGCGAAACAGATAAAATTGATGATGAGGGAAAAATCAGACCCTCTGTCCCGGATGACGAGAAACAAGCTAAATACACTCCCGCCGTACGGTCGCTCCTGCTACTACTACACAACGCCCCTCTCTCAACAGTGCCAGAGACCACGAGGGCACTTAAATCTCTTCGTCGAGGACAGACGTTTCAGAACTCATCGTAGACTTCTATCAATCCATCAAAAACTCTCTATTCTCATCATAGACTTCTTCGTCGTGAAAATTATTAACCTAGTCCTAGGGTTCTGCCAGACTACCTAGTAAGGATAACGGCGGCAACGACTATGCCTTTTTAAGCTAAGGCGGTCTCTTAACCCATCTATGTAAGCAATTTGTGGTTGCTTGCTTTTCAGATGTGTTCCCATTCGACCGTTGGTTGACATGTCACGAACGAGACCGGCCCTGTAGAATGACGCGGGGTCACTTGTTGCTCCCTTTTTAAACTCAGCCGCAACGTCCACTTCCGCAGCAGGCTCTATTAATACGATACCATCAGCTAAGATTAATACATCAAAATGACTCGAATTTTGGACATCTTCATCTGGTCTATAAGCTTAGCAGCCGCGGTAAGTCTTGTCCTAGCATACCATCTGCTCTTGGACGTGGTCTAATGAACTTCAGTATATTGGCTGTCTGTTAGTGTACAATGTCTGGCTTCATCCCCTTTCAAAATACCCGGGGCCATTTCTCTGGCGTGCTTTCCGGCTTCCGTTTCTTTCCTCATTCATCCAGGGACGACTACCGCACGACATCAAGAAGCTGCATGAACAATACGGCGACATTGTCCGCTTAGCTCCAGATGAGCTATCATTCATTGATCCTGCCGCTTGGAGAGACATCTACCCGAAGAACTTCCTGCGCCCTTACGAGTACAAGGATCAGCCACCAGGGAAGAATTCATCAAATTTGATTGCATGTACTGAAAAGGAACACGCTCGTTTTCGAAGGATTCTGGCGCCGGCGTTCTCAGAGCGATACACAGCAGCACAGGAACCTTTCGTCCGCTCCTATGTCGACAAGTTAGTTTCGAAGCTGAACGAACGCATCGAGAACTCGTCGAGCCGTGGCTTAACTGATGTAGACGCCGTGGAATGGATCAACTATGTGGCATTCGATATCATTGGAGACTTGGTTTGGGGTTCCTCGTTCGGCTGTCTGGATGGTCTGACAACTCATCCCTGGATTCAGACCGTCAGCCAATTCAAGGCGGCCACGATAGTCACATCTGCGAAGTTCTATCCATGGCTGTACGCAATGCTCATGGCGATCACGCCCTCTTCTGCATTGAACGAGGTGATGGAGATGTGGCGTATCACTGAAGAGAAAGTTCGCGAGCGGATTGCCGCCACCTCGAATCGGTCCGACATCATCGGCCAGCTCCTGGAGTCCGAGAAGGATCCTACATCCGAATCTATGAGCCGCGAAGAAATGGAGGTCAACGCTATGATGCTGGTGGCTGCGGGTAGCGAATCGGTCACAACTGTGTTGACTGGACTACTCAACTACCTTCTGCGCAATCCGGACGACCTTGCTGCAGTCACAGCCGAAATTCGAACAGCTTTCAGTTCTGGAGACAAGATTGCAGGGCCCGAATTGAAGCAGCTTCCGATTCTCAACGCAACGTTGAACGAGGGTATGAGACTTTGTCCGACGATCCCCGACGCGATGCGCCGCAATGTTCCTCCGGGGGGAGGCACTGTTGCCGGTCAAGTGCTCCCTGCAGACACAGTGGTCTCCGTCCCGCCATGGGCCACCTACAGGGCCAGGCGAAACTTTGTCGAACCGGAACGCTTCATGCCTGCACGGTGGCTCAGCAACGCGAAGAGCGACGTTCGAGACGACAAGGCTGCATTCAACCCTTTCTCTCTCGGCCCACACAACTGTCCTGGTCAAAACTTGGCCTGGCTTGAGCTCCGGTTGATCCTCGCGAAATTGTTGTGGACCTTTGATGTGTCTGTTCCGCCAGGAATCGACTTGCCGGTGTGGGAAAAGCAGGGCATCTGGTGGTTCTGGGAGAAGCAACCTACCATGATCCGACTTACTCGCAGGGGCTGATGCAGCAGCTTGCAGGTGGCGGGTGAATTGCACGACTATCAACACGCTCAGGCAGTCAACGTGATCAATTTATCTCAAAAGAGAAGCTTGCATGCAATAGTCTGCGGCATGTCAGATCCTGGGGCGACTTGTTCTCCCAGCCGTGACAATCCGCGGTGCTCCGCTGTCCGATCGGATTGTGTCGCACAAAAGCAGCTGCTTGTGCGGTAGCACAAGCTGTATCCCTATATCCTGTCACAGATTGGTTCAGCACAAACAAGTCGGTAGGAAGATAGCAAGTGGGGGTGTAACTTGCAGTATGTCACAGTACTTGTGCTTGTATGTGCTGACCATTGCAGGTGATAGACACTGTGCCATACATATCTGTAAGCTCTTGCGGCGTGTTGCAGAGAGCACCTGCCCGGGTAAACAATATCAGTATGCAGTCCCTTTGCACACTACCATACTCCGGGGCTCGGGGGCCGACCGGGCATCAACCCCCTTCCACAGAGAAGAAAAGGGGGGTGCTGAAAGTGTGGGGAGGATTTCTCCGAGCTCTGTTCGTGAATTGAGTTTGATATGCCATACACCGTAAAGTCTGGCCAATATCCCATTCGAGAAATCCATTGACTTGGACGGACGATTGTCTTGTCGTGAAGTTTGTCCCACACCATCATACTCTATTTTCAAATCTGGATTGTTCGTCTCTTTGGTTCCATGTTGAGCGTTTTGCCGGTACCAACCAACGTGTCTGCACCAAACCGACAGAAAGTTGAACTTTCCCGAGATATCGTCCAGGACGCGAACAGAGTCCTGAGACATCTGGCAGAGCGGTGTTCTCAAAAGCACGGCTTCGGATCCTTCAGCATATCCATCTACGACACTGCGTGGCTGGCTAGGATTCAAGCTCCTGGAGACCCGGGTCGCTGGCTGTTTCCAGAATCATATCCGTACCTACTGCTTCATCAAGCCAGAGATGGAATGTGGCCTACATATTCCTCACCAATTGATGGCATTCTCAACACGCTGGCAGGTCTCCTGGCTGTTGTGAAGCATCACAAGTCAGATATCGTTAACATCGACAACCCTCGTCCAGCTAGAGCTTGGGAGTTATCGTCCAGAATTGAGAAAGCTCGAAGCGCACTGGAATCGGCGCTGAGTAATTGGAACGACATCTTTCCCCGAGATGATATGGACATGTCGATAGACAAATACCTTGAGTATATCCCAATTGTGTGGACAACGATTAATGCCGCAAATAGATTTAAGCTTTCCGGTAATGAGATATAGAAGATAATTGCGATCTCGATATTTAATTACTAAGCGGATGAATATATAGAGTCTGTTATGGCTCGCCTGACCGAACCGAGCTTGCAGGTTCTAGGGATGATCATTAGTACCGAGATGCGGAACGGAGGTCCACGATTCTCTCGTCCCCACCGCCCCCATACGACCATACTCCAGCCAACAGGTCTTACACTACCACGATCCGACCGTAGTTCACCTCCTAAATACCTGGCTTTGAAGGATATAGCTAACGTATTATGCAAGTATATCAGATATATAAAGCAGCATAAGGCCCTACTCTAAAGCCCAGAGTCAGCTCAGCTGCGCGTAAGCTAGGAGCTCGAAAAGTTCCTACTAGCACATATCGCGCATAATACGGATAATGCGCGATTGAAAGAACAAAAGGATACTCAGGCATTAGTGGAGAAGCAAGATCCAATGCCGTATTACGATTGGGTCCGTA
The DNA here is from genome assembly GCA_003012965.1 of Juglanconis oblonga. Taxonomy (NCBI): domain Eukaryota; kingdom Fungi; phylum Ascomycota; class Sordariomycetes; order Diaporthales; family Juglanconidaceae; genus Juglanconis; species Juglanconis oblonga. The sequence goes on along the minus strand of MUZH01004270.1, from coordinate 63,894 downwards.
CGACTGGAGCCAACGACCTCGGGATACGAGTTGTCTATATTCATTTGCCTTCTTTTGCCGCCTTATTAGTGGAAGCGGTTCCTATTGCCTATCCTCCTTGGACCAGGAATACGTTGCACGGGAGATATGCTTGCATCTTGCCACCCTCTGCCGACAATATAATGATTACGGCTCTTTAGTGCGAGATAACGCGGAAGGCAACCTTAATAGCCTTCACTTTTCGGTTTTCACGGATAAATATGAACAGAGTCTGTCTTCTCTAGTGACAACCAAGGCAACTGACCACGGTGCAAGGAAGGATTCTCTCGGGAAGGCAAAAAAATTGCTGATGAAGGTGGCTGGCATAGAGAGGGCCTGCATGCAGATCTGCTGTGAAATGCTCTTGCCGAGTCTTGATGAGGATGTAAGAACTAAAATGAAGGCATTCATTGATGTTACGGACCTGTTTGGCCAGATATATGTGGCACAGGATATTGCCAGCGAATTACAGAGATAACGGAGAAGCTGGTTTCCTATTCCACAGATGTCACAGGTCCGAACTGCAGATAGCTGATTCAGTCCTGATTCTGGTTATGCTAGGGGTTACCACATCGGGCCGTAGCTCGAACTTAGGAGCAAAGTTTGTTTATATACTTTTTTTCCTTAAGGTTATTATATACATCTTAATAGAGGACAGCCTATTTACCTAAAGTATCCTTAGTATAATTACCCCTGAGACATCTTAATGCATCTCTAGAGAAATTTGCTGTTGAAAGATACTGACTGAAGGTTCTTCCAGTATAGAAGAATGGGTACTAGAAGCACATCGATCCAGTGTCAGTCGTGTGGTAGGGTGGGAGTTCGACATAGGATAGGGAGAGAACATCGTGCGGCAGGCAGTCTAGGAGACGTCATCGATCTCGATACAATCAAAATATCTGCGAGGGCCGAAACTGGTAAGCGATGTCCTTATCCTCCCTGGGTATTCATTTGCGAGATTGCGTAGTTTTACAGTATTCGCCATTATTGTGCACTGTCTCTGTTAACGGCACTGAGTAATCTTGGGTGCTAGGCTTTCGAGCATCCTCCATTGTATGAGGGAAACTGTTACAGCTTTAATAGCTATATTAACAGCTGAAAAAAAGCAATAACCACTTACAGTATTCGCATCCCGGGCTGAATGGTCCGTAAGGTACTGACAGCCCATGTTTCTTTTGCAGCTTGCTAAGGGGTCCGCACGGACCTTTGAGGCCGAGGGAAATTTATCTTTCTTGATTGAATATAGTGTCGGATCTCTCCCAAGAGCGTCCAGAACGCAAAACCGTGGCTTGAAGAGATTCCTATAATGACAATCAGAGCCATGATGGGTAATAGTAGGGCTGTGATAGAAGGAAAGGGTGAGGCTAGGCAGTGAGACCGGCGAAGCGGCGTCGGCTGTGACAAAGTTTGTGAGATATTCAGGCCACTTCAGAACCCAAAGTAGATAGACAGATGATTCATTTGGCAGTACCAGTGGATGAATCGTGAAGCATCTTGAGGTCGTGCAAATTTTGTGATGAGGATTTATCACCTGCTGGGCTTTCATCAGAGATATTTGGGTACACAAAACATGGGTTGGTTTTTCAATCCATGATGCAGGCTCAAGTTGGAATTTGAGAAGTTCCTGTCGCTGCTAGGATATAGTTACATATTGTTTCGTGTTCTTGGTGAAGGGAACATTGCAAAGGATTGAGACGGTGCCTGCATTTTAACGTACTTGAACTACGACAGACGACGAAGGGCTCAGTGCGTTGGCTGAACAGTGACACGCGAGACATCCAAGCTCGACTCGGAGGCTCAACATTCCAGAGCACAAGACACAAGTTCTCGAATGTTCATGGCTCATGGTCCCTGGGGGATGATCGGGTCGTCAGTACCGTTGGGACGCTCGACAGGCCCATAAACCACGCCATCTTTGCCGTGGTAGGCTATCCCAGAGTGGAACCAAGACCTCGACTCATCCCCCTCCAACATCTTCGCCACCTACTCGCACGAGCCCTTTCCCTACGACGTCCCCGCCCTCGCTGGGAAAGCACGGGAGATTTATCCACGCATTGCTGAGAGTGGAAGGGGATGATCGCGAGTCTAAACAATAATGCTCAGCCTGCTTAGGCATACTACACTACGCCTCGATGGGCAACCAACATGAATTGCAGGGAGGTGCTGTCGAAGTACTGGGCTGATCTCGAGATTACGCGGATCTTGTACTACCGCGGCTTCATGTTCCTCGCGCAGCTGGATGGATTGGTGTGGAAGGCCACTGAGGGGGAAGAGATCGCTTGATGATGTGATCGTGTAATTGTATAAGCTGAGGAAAGATGGGAAACCGTGTGGACTGGATGATCTCAAAAACTTGACGTCTGGCTTCATTGGAAGGGATGCTTTCGACGAGGCCTATGCGGCATTCTTCAAGGGAGACCTGATCGTTCCGTCCGAGAATTGCCTAGAGAATCATGGACTGAAGCTTGCGAAGATGGCGTGGCATCGGTTTGAGCTCGGGTTCGACTCACAATCCATGAGAAAATTCAGGGTGCAGGGCCTTGTTGAGAGATCGAATGCTGAGGCGACTGGAGTCAGGGAAGGAGATCAAGATCTTCAAGGGATATATGGTCTGGTCAGTACAACACAATCTGGACGGAGTAATGAGGATGGTCGTCTTGAGAGAAGCCCAAGAAGTGGAAATTGAGTGGTGGCCCAGGAGCGAGGAGGTGGTCGATGCTTACGGCTGGGTGGACATGGCCGACAGAGAGGTTCCCGATGAGATCTGATGAGTCTCGCAAGGAACGGGGATATTATTTGACAACTACCTAAGTAAGTATTGTACAAGAAGCTCTGCTTATTATCACTAGGATCCAGCCAAAAAAAGGACAGAATACCGGCCGTCAAGACCACCTGCCCCTGGGTATCCTAACAAAATCAAGAGATCATAACGTCATTTGCACAGCAAATTAATTCTTGTCGACCAGCCGGCTCACATCGAACACTCTCACTAGTTCCCACGACCGAAGAACCCCATATCCGGCAGCCCAGCCCCATCCCCAATCTGCATTCCTCCGTCCATCTTCTCCGTATTCTGTACCGTCGGCACATTCTCCATGCCCTGATCCATCGCATCCTGGCTGGCAACCCCCAATCCACTCTTCTGCATGACGAACATGGCAGCCTGGGTCGCATTCTGGCTGTAGGTGATATGATCGAGCGTGATGACGTCCCCCTGCTCCGCACAGATGCTATCCTGCCCGTTGCACAAGCTCATCACCCTCGCCGGGTCCGTCCCACCGATGGCCATGCCATTGTCCGGATCGCCAAAGACCACCACGCTCATGACGCGCGAGTTGATGGCGGCAGCACTCGCGGCGAAGGGCTGCGCGGCGGTCGCGTTGCCTCCGGCGGACGCCGCCTCGGTGCCGTTGTTGATGAGCTGCATGGCGTTATGGACGACCTGGGCGCCTTGGCTGTAGCCGGAGAGGACGAGCCGGGTGTCCGGGCAGGCCGAGACCGTCTTGTTGACCAGCAGAGCCATGATTCCGGAGCCGAAGGGAGAGCCGCCTGCCACGAAGCCCGGGATGGAGGCCGGGTAGGGGACGCCTTGGATGGCGAGGGTGGTGGAGCCGTTGATGTAGTTCCGCAGCGCGGTGAAGAAGGGAGGGCCCGTGAAGATGCCTACGTTGCCTGTGTGTGTGTCAAGGCTGGTTAGTCTCTTCCGAATTCTCGTCTCTCCTGGATTGGGTATGCCCATAACCTACCAGGTTCGGCCGTTCCCCTTGCAAACAGCACCGCCATGCCCGGACAAGTCGCATTCGAACCGACCGCTCCAATGGTATCATTCGTCACCGATTCATCATCATCCTCGGCGCTTCCCAAGCCCACTCCCAGCAGATCGACCAAGTCATTCTCTTCTGTGGCGTTGCGGAATTCCTGTATCGCCCCAATGAAAGTCCCTATCAGGGACCTCACGTCGCCAATGACATCGTTGATGTCGTCGGTCAGGTTACCCACGGCACCACCAACGTCGCTACCGCCGCCGCCGCCGCCGCCCAGGAGGTCGGAGAGGTCTCTTTCATCATTTTGGGTCGAGACCAACTCTGTGGGTTGGGCGAGGCTGGGCAGTGATGAGAAGAGGAAGCAGGCGAGGATAAGGCATGGTGCCCGGCATGAGGACCACATCGCGGCGGTCGTGAGTCGACGATACTATGATGTGCTGGAAGCGGTGATGTTCTGGAGTCGAATACACGCACTTGAAGTCAGCCGATGTGTATCTGCGAGGGATTCACGATACGTGGTATTCACCGGCGCATCAAAGCTCAGCACAGAAAAAGTGCGATGAACACCTAGAGGGCCAACGCAACATCACGGTGGCTACCAAGAGTATATGTCATCCTGTCGAGGCAGTCCTGCTCGTCCCGAATGCTCAAACCGTCACAAAGTTTAGTTGTGAACCGATTCTTTTTCGACTATGCGTTACCATCCCCTCGAGCCACTCGCAAGCTTGCCTAGAATGGTCAAGCGGGACGTTTCGTCAAAGCGTGATAGAGTTTCATGCAGCGACGCAGGCGGCTATACTCACTGAGTGTTTCATACATATGTCCACACCGGCTGGTGCAAAGTCTCGCTGTGCCAAGATGAAATCATCCCATCTTTGGAAAGCAAGGGTCAGCCTCGTTCAACTCCACGTGAACAGCTGCGAAGATCACAAGTGAAGAGCCGTGTGCATGTGGGATGCCGAGGACCGAGCAAGCAAAGTTGCACGGCGCTCGAGAGTAGATCATCTGGGGTTGCGATGCATCTAATCGATACTGATGGTCCCTCAACTGCGGAGACCGAAGACAAGAGACGATTCTTAGTTGCTTAAATCTATCATGTGTCGTTACCGCCGTAGCTGGCGTCCCTATCTGTGTCCCCATCAGTGTCCCCATCAATGTAATCGAACCCCGTAACTCACCGGAAGCAGCAAGCAAGGGGGGCGAGGACAGCAATAGGGATGCACTTCGATTCCCCTTCGTAGAATAATGCCCACACTGCATGGTAGGTATCTCACAACAGCAGTCCTACCCAGCCCGTATACTCCAAAGCTAGGCCATGCATTACCCACCACCTCACCTAAAAGCATTCTTGACCTCCACCCGCGGCCACTCCACCAGACTCTCCCCACCATACAACTCAGCTACAATCCTCGCCACACGGCTCTCCACCTCACCGTAATACTTCTCACACGCCCGTGTAACCATTTGCGCGAGCGCGCCGTTCTCGTCAAAGTGCTTCTCAATACGTTTCCGCAGCGCCTCGATGCCCTTGCGCACCTCGCGTGCGTCGTAGTGCAACAGTACCTTGTCGAACGTCGCCTTACTGTTGGACGGCTGCATTGCGATCGCCTGCGGGGCCTTGCCGGACTTGAGCTGGCCCTCTATGTTCTCGATATGGTCAAGCAACTTGCCGAGCGGCCGCCGCATAACCGAGTCAAGGTAGCGCGACATGTGCTCGTCAAGCTCACCTTGAGCGGCGGACTTCCACTTCTCGAGTGTGTCGAGGCTGTTTGTGTCGACCTCTTCGATGTAGTGATTCATGTTCTCGATCAGGAGGATGTGGTAGTTAAGTGCTTCTTTGTCTTCGGGGTCGGCGGCTGCACCTGCGGCAGCGACACTGACGGCGGGGTTCTCGCGTGCAATGACCTTCAGCGAATCGAACATAGACTTCAGGATGCGGTCGTACTCGCGGTCGACGGTGCGGCGAACGTTGAGGTTGGGGTCGATGCCTATGAGCATATTTTCCACGGCCATGCTGAAGGGCGGGAACACCTTCATGAAGGAAATGACGCCCTTGCGCTTATTGATCTTGACTTTGGTGTCTTCAATGGCACGAATCTGTTCCTCGGTGAACCTCTGGAACTTGACAGTCAGGTTACTATGAACCTTCTGCAAGACCGTATTTAGGAATTCCTGGTTGGTTTGCACAATGTCTGCAAGTTTCCGCTCTAAACTGGCCATGACGCCAACGCCTTGCCTATGAACTTGTCAGCAGCACGCTCTCCGCGAGATAGCCCAACGTTGAACTTACACTGGACTTTGCGCCAAAACCCAGTCAACCAGATTGCTGAGGTCCTTTTCGAGGAAGGGGAAAATCACTTCCATCGACCGCGTCACTCTCCGTGCCAAGTCACGGTCGGGCTCCATGAGACGATGCCTCCTAAGGTCGTTTCCTCTCCGGGCCGCAGGACTGACAGCAGCAACAGCGTCGGGGAAATCTATCTGCTCGAGTGTCGTAGCATGGAAAAAATCGATGATGAAGTTCTGCTCCATCTCCACCAGTGGGAGTAGGTCGTCAAGTACGCTCGCAAACACCTCATAAGGTAAGCTCCGCGACAAGTCGATTGCACTCTTGCTTGCATCTTTGTGGCCGTCTCCCAGCGGAGATCGGATCCTGGCAAGCGTCTGGCTTCGTTTGACAGTGAGCTTCCTGGCAGCCGTGGCGATACCCCTGCTTTCGCCCTCCTCCTTCTTCTCCTGTTCCGTCGTGAAGAGAAGAGCTTCCTCCCCGGTTGTCTTCCGGGCGTTCCTCCTCCAAGAATCCAAGGCGTCTCGGAACTCCATCTTGTACGTTGGATGACTCGCATCCTGGTACTCCTGTATCAATCGATTCCAATTTTCCAAATCCACATCGCGAGCATAAAGCATAAGCGGGTCGTACTTCCAAAGTATATCCCGGCCAACATCATGATTTTGCGGGTCGGTTTTCTTGTGCAGTGCGCCCTTCAGGGCTCTCCTGACCTCTTCGTATGCCAGCGAGAACTCCCTGGCCATGAATTCAACCAGACGCTGCATGAACATTGCACTCTCTCGCAGATACATCTGCTTCTTTTCTTGGACGATGCGCATCTTCACATAATCCCCATTGAAGTCGATGGATTGGTCGCTGCTTGCATCTCCGGTCTTCAGGTTGTCTCCGATACCCATTTGTGGGTCGATTTTGAGCATGGCCTTGTACAGCGTGACGAGGGCGGTCTCGACGTCTTCGACACCGTTCGCACTATCCAAAGGTGCCAACGAGAGAGCCTGCAGATCGTTCGCGGTAATGGCACAAGTTTCCAATAAGGATTCAAGTTCTTTCTTGAGCAGCTTCTGGTTGGCGGCCTGAACTTGCAAACCTTGACCCTGTGCCTCGATGTAGGCAATGTCGTCTTGGAGAGTCTGTGAGAAGTATTAGCCATAGGAAAAAGTGCAGCAACGTCCATGGATAGACTTACCGACAGCTCAACGCCGTACAGCGTCAGCAAATTGTCGAGCTCCTCGCACTCTTCCATCGCAGTATCAATACCCTTCTTGATGCCATCCACCCGCTCATCCTCCTCTTGGAAACGAGCCAGCCATCCTCCCGCCTGTGCTTTGTTCAGTTCGCGATCGAGGTCGATCTTCAGATCATCAAAATTGAGTGACCGCATCTTGTCCCCAGGCACCCAGGAGAAGAAGTCCAACCATTCCGTGAATTGTGCCGTTCTGTTATCCAGGATCGACGAGTCCACGCCCAAGGTAGTCAAGTACTTCAAGTCGTTGCCCACCACAACTGATCTTTTTCGTTCGTCTTGGGGCTCAGGCTCTAGTGTCTTCTTTGGCTCGGGGTTGGGCTCAGGTTTCGTAGCTTCTGCACTCAAGAGTTGACTCATGTCTGGTTTGCTGCCTGGCTTGGAAACCCTCAACTCTGGCACCTCAGGCGTCTGCGACCGCGACTCCGGCTTCTCTGGCTCTGGCCGTCGAGGTGCGGGCACAACCGCAGTAATACCGTCTGGCCCGTTGGGTTGTTTTTGAACAGCTTTCAATAGCTTTTCCCCTGCACCTCCGGCACGTGGTTTGAACGCGCTGGCCGCGGCCGCCGTCTTCCACAAAGCAGCCGCTAGATCGTTCTTAGGTTTCTGTTTCTTTGCCCTGATCATCGGACCCAGACCAGGGCGATTATCTTCTTCTGGGGACAAAGGGGATTCCACCGGGGTCTCAGGGGGCGCTGAGGCAGAACCGGGGGCGATAGGGCTGTCGACATCCGCGCCGTTCGTGGCGACAGGGGGAGGGGGCGCGGTATCAAGTCGCGGCAGAGGTTCGACGGGTTTGGCAGCAGTTTCGGCTATCGGTGGAGAAGCCTCAAAGAGTTGTGCTCGTAATGTCGGCTTCCTTGGGGACATGCGCTCGATGCTTCTGGGTGGCGGCGCGACAGGCGATTTTGGCTCGGTCCGGTCTTGGGATGGCCCTTGAGATGGGTCCCGACGAGTCGCCGTGTTACTGAGAGGAGCAGGTACAAGATTTTCGTCCGGTGGTAAACCAATGGGCCTCGAAGGATCCATAGGAGGACGTTTCCTCTCTGGCGGCTTCTCTGTCGAAGGAGTCGCTGTGGGGACAAAGGCAGGTGCTAGGCCGGACGGAGGAGGTTCTGGTGCATTGGCAGTGTAAGGCTTGACACCATTGGGCCTCCCTCGAGACCGAGGCCGTAAACTCTCATCGCCACTTCTGTAAGCGCTCACTGAATCCTGACTCTTGTTGCTATTCGCCAACCGCTGTCTCAAGGGAGCATCTTGTGTTCGCAAATTCCTGGTCGACTCGAAGCTGGGCGCACGACTTGCTGGTGACGAATTGCCGTTGGGTACGGGGCCTCGCGAAGGAGTTCGAGAGTACTCCCGACCAGCCGTGCCGCCGCCATCGAATCCACCTGCGGAGTTGAGTGCCTGACCAGGGGCAGGATGGTCGGGAAGAGGCGGGCGGCCTGGAGATGGAGGCGGCGCGGATCTCACAGCGGGGGAAAAGGGAGGTCGATTCGGCGACGGGGTTGGTAGGTTCGGCGTGGGCTGGCCAGATGGGGTACGTTTTGTGGCTCCGCCCAGGACTTGATCGAGCTCGCGCTGGTCGAAGTTGGACAGGGCAGGGACACGACCGCCGGTGTACTTCCCGTAAATCTTGATCAGGCTGGCGATGAAGAACCTCTTCTCCCTGTCCGTCTGGGCTTCCCAGTAGTAGGGTTTGCCCATAGTGACGAGGAAGCCAATGTCGCCGGCCCACTGGCGAAAGTCAGGGGAAACGTTGGGGCCTGTGTAGGACTCGATGGCGGACAGGTCGTCGAGGTTCCAGGTCTTGCCGATGGAGAACGTGCCGTTTACATTCTCCTTGGTCTTGTGCACCCGCACCCTACCTGACTTCCTAACAGCAACGATGATGACACGGGGCTTCTCGGTCTGGGACGTCCTCGATTGGGTCGGTGGGGGGCTCGTTGGATGGGTCGAGAACTCGAGAATGCGAAGGTGTGTTATATACGTCTCCAGGACTGTCCAGACCAGATCAGCAAGTGGGCTCCCGCAACGATGGATGGGGGGTCCAGGGCGGAGGAGGAGGGGGCTTACCGGAGCCATCGTCATCTTTCTTGCTGAAACAGCTCTCGATAATCCGCCGCTTTTCGTCCTCGAACCGCTCCGCGCGGCTCATGCCCGCGGACGACATTATCGAAATCGATCACCGCGCATCGGATGTCAGGCTCGATGAGGGTATCTTGATGGAGGAGACGGATGAGACGCGAAGGGGACGTCGTGGTCGAGAAATGTCGAGGAATATGCTGCGGCTGTCGTTGATGTCGCAGTTGGGTTTAGGCCACTGCCTGTTTCGTTACGGATTGCCTCTCACCGGCATGCTCCCGGGAGACAGGCCCCCCAATACGGTTAGCTCCTGCCAGTACCGTTCAGCGGTCTCTCAGGAGCCCGCTCCCACTATCCGCTTCGGGCATCACCTGGAGAATCTCGACTTTTCACCTGTTTGGTTTTCCTACACATTTCCCTTCACGACTGGTTTGATGTTAGCAGCACATGCATCATCCAAACTTGACACACTTATAACTCATACCATTCGTATCTGTTGCACCTTGACAGACACTGCTCCAATGTCAGTCTGGACTACGCCATCACGCTTCTTTCACCACTTGTGTTCTCGAAGGCCGACTGACTACCTCTAGGTAAGCGGGGAAATTTTTTACTACCTTGTACCTGGGTAAAACACAACCTAATCTCCTGGACTGTTCCGACCGGCTGGATACGCCATGCAGCAGATTTCTGCGATGGGCTCGGCGTTGGGTTGGAAAGTGTGACGTGCAGCAGTGTGGGCGGACGAGACTGTCTCTCCACCAACATCAGACCATAACATTCAGGAAGACAACCAACGGGGACAAGAGCATGGGGATTTGCAATGACCGTAAGTTGACCTGCCGTCACATCGGGGACGTCATTCGCGTTCCCACCACACACGACATGATCTGCGTTTGGCAGCTCAGCCTGTGTTGCTCTGACCCATCTGTGCGGTGAAACCAACGACAGCCTCCACCTTCGCCTGGGCTTCTGCAGTCATGTTCAGCAGACTCGGACCGTTGCTTAGAGTTTTGAGGTTCTCCTCTGACTGAGGATGTATGCTACAGGATGTGACGAAACGGAATGGGACTACACGAGACTTCCTGGATGCAGAAGCTCACAAGTGACAGACAAGAGCCAAATGGAGAACCTAGCTGGACTCAAGAACACAGCACGTTTAGAAAACATCACCAGAGTTTGTTTATCGACCGACGGACCCCGCCTCAAGCCTTTCCCAGTTCCTTCAAACCAGCCGCAAATTTTCCCACGTCATGAGTCCATCCTCTTATGGCGTTGCATGTCTGCCGATGCATCGATGGGCCCTGATCACCTTAAGACCCTCCATCTTTTTCAAATGCGTCCCGAGTTTCTCGATCTGGTTCACAGGCATCAGCTGAACCTCACCCTGATCAACCACCGCCAACCTCGGCAGTTGGATCTCCTTAATCCGCCACGTCGCCTCATCCTTCCCGAACGCATGCCCCAGCAGCTCAGCATATACATCATTCAGACTCTCTCGCGAAGCACCGAGCCCATGCACCAGGTCCGGCAGGTCGTACATCCCATTCGTCACCACATGCGCAACCGGTGTCGGCGGCTCGGGGACAAACTCGAAGCCCGAGCCCAATACGTCGGGGGCTGGTAGATCTCCTGGAACGAGAGACAGGCGCCTGCACTGTGGCCCCTGAGGACGTACGAGCCATCCGTCAAGCCCAGTGACTTGAGCAGCGCGAAACCACCGACGACGTCCCTCCCATGCTGAGGGTGAATGGCATCACGGGAGGGGTCGGCGTGGTTGTCCTTGACCATGTCATACGCTAACGTCGGATGAGTCGGGAAGTGCGTGAGCGTATAGTTCAGCAAGATCATCCCAGCCAACAAGCCGGGTTGCTCACCGCTGAAGGCGTGCGCACCTGTCGCCTAAATGGACGACGCAGTACCTAAAGTTGAGGGTCGCGCCAGGCGCCGCCGTGGATGTGCACCTGCCAACGAGGAAGTTGCCCGGTCGACGACACCCAGCCTGGGGGAGAGAGGTGACAGGCTGTCCGGCGAGGTTGGTGGTCTAGGGCGTCCGTGGTAGGTAGAGGTTCAACGTCTGGAAACGTTTGCCGCTCGGAACTTACGCAATGGCCTTGACAGAGATCACAGGGACGGGCTGCGCTATGTGCGGACTGCGGACCTCGGCTTGCTGCCATTTGACTTGCTCTGAGGATGCCATGTTGAATCTATGTTGTGGAACGACAGGACGAACGGCGGCCTGGTGAAACAGAGTCCTGTAAAATAGACCCTCGCGGCTGTGTTAGTGCTTCTGGATCTGCTAACCCGAATGAGGCACAAACTTGAATAGTACATTTTAGCCGCCCCACTAAGTAAGTAGTCGAGACATCACCTGGTCAGCTGCGGTTCGGATGTCTGTGGCCAGAGTATCAAACGATCTCGGGGAGCTCACCGCACTCCAGGTGGCTACTGGCATGGCAGCTTGCCAAATTTGATAGGAGGTTGATGGCATAAGAATTCGATTCACGAATCTTCCAACAGCCTTCAACTGAATGAAACGGGGTCCTGTCTTCTAGACTAGATACACGCAGTTAGAACTCGTCACCTCACGCATCTAACTTTTTCGCAATAATCCAGAGAAACTCAGCCTTTACGTTATCTTGCTTGACCTCGTCGAGCACAACCTCCATCTCCATTCCCTTCACGAACTCCCTGTATTTCTCCGCGCCCCACCCGCTGAGATACACCCAGCCCTTCTCACCCATCCAACCCGTCATGACCACGTTCTCATCCTCCTCAGCCGGAAAGTTGATCAACATATAGCCTCCCGGCCTCAGCCATCACAATCTTCCGCAGCATGACAAGCTGCTCCTCACGAGGGAGATGCTGGATGGTGTAAAACCCCAGCACGACATCAAACCTTCCCTCCGGAAAGTCAAGCCCCGTCATGTCGCCCTCGATCCACTCCACCCGGTCCGCATCGGCAGCAAAGTCCTTCAGCCTTGCCTTGCCTAGACTGATCTGAGAGGACGAGAGGTCGTTGGCTGTGATGTGGAGACGGGGGCTATGTGCGAGCAGCACTTCAGTCGTGGGGATGCCGGCGCCGCAGCCTATTTCCAGGATTTCATTATGGGCGGGAGACAGGAGACCGAACAGCTTTTCAAGGTAACCGAGGCGGATCTCTGCATTTTTGGCTGCCCAGGATGTGTACTTTTCAGCGATTGCGTCGTAGGAGTCTTTGAGACGGGCTTTGAGATTCTCGGGGACAGTGCTCGGCGTCTCCATTGCGTCGACTGTTTGATCCTGTGCCGCGGGTGGACAGGCCTCTGATGAAGGATTGGAGGACAGAAGCACCAACTTTTGAAACGACCACAGGATCACGAACGTACGTAAATAGCCAACTCAAAATCCGACATCAAAGGGTGTATGGTATCAGGTATAGAATGTGGCTGCCTGGAACCAGCCGGCAACCCCTCACATGTCCAGTTCGGCTCATGCATCGTGCGCTTTTACGTATGATTTCTTTTCAACTGGTACAAACCGACTGCTTCGACGCTCGCAAGGCCCCTGATGTCATATCTTAAACGAATATGCGATGGCCGTCGCCGCCATCACCAACAAGGTGCGATTCGACTTGGCCGGCCTCGACAAGCTATTGCCCAAGTAAGCATTGTTACACTAACCTTCGCCCTGGATCCCCTCCGTCAACGATATCGCCTGGCAAGACACCGACTAATATGACAGTGACTAAGAGGATAGAGAGAATGGAGAAGAGACGGAGAACGCAGTACATCCCTCAGTATGAGGACTACACCGAGCAGGTCGCCCCGGACGACTGGAAGAGTAACACCGAGTACTACTAGTACACAGCAGCCTGGCAGCAGATCTAGTTGTTCTGGCGCGCTGTTTGCTATTTCGATAAGGAGGAACTCGCCAAGCTGATGCAGTTTGTGACGGGCATGTCCAACCCGCCTTTGAACGGCTTCAAGGAGCTGGAGTGTACGAATGGCGCGACCCACTTCAATATCCATCTTGGTTACCGCAACAAGGACCGTCTTCCAAGTTCTCATATCTGCTTTAATCGTAAGTTATCGTCCTTACCCCATGCTAGTATCAATTTTGATCAAATATCAACATTCATCGTACAGAGCTGGATCTCCCCGAGTATGACACTTACGACACACTTCGCAGCCAGGTCCTCAAGGCCATCACACAAGGCAGCGACTACTTTGGTTTCGCGTAAAGGGGATCACGGAAAGGCATCTTTTGATCCTACGAACGGTGTTTCGGGGATCAACAGGGGGAACAATTGCATTTGGGAGTCTCAGCAGCACGAATTTGCCTGGGCTTATCGCCGCCGCCCCCTTAGTTCTGAGTAGTTGATTCATCTTCACAGTGTTGCGCTGTGTTTTGTGTTTCACGCTAGGATGCGCTCGCTCTCTACTCTCTGTTGCGCGCGCACAAGAAGGAGGCTGCAGGAGGCATACAGGAAGGGAAGGAAGAAAAAGGGGAACGGACTCGCCCCAGTGCGTCTACATCGTTCTGGCGGCACTGACATAGGAGGGAGGGATGGTCATGGATGCACGGAGTGCAGGCCCGCAGAAATTGATTATTCTCTAAATTTCTCGCGTCGTTGGTGATAGATTAGGAATAGGTGCGAATTCTAGACGTATGCTTAAAAATGATGTGGTGCCGATGTGTGCTGTATGAATGGGTGTGTAGCTCTGCGAGATCCTCAGAGCGAGATCCTCAGAGCGAGTTCTGACTTGTGGTTTGGTTGTGCGTTCCGAAGTGATCGAGCAGGCTGTTATGCATTGGGACACCACGACGCTTGTGTGAGACCAAGTACCTCCAGGGCTACCTACCACAATACCTTCGTGAGGCAATGATGTGCCAGTGTGACTGGCTGGCTGGCATTCACGAGGGGCTGCCGCCACAGTTCTATGCCTGTGCGTGCACCATGCAGACCTTGGTCGATACATGCAGGTGCCAGCCCTAGCAGCGAGTCACTTACACGGCGTGCCGATTTACCGAGTGCAACCAAGTGGTCATAAGGCGACTAAAAACTGAAAGTTGTGATCATCTGAGTTTGAGAGACATGTTCGACGACTCCAGCCATTTCTTCCGCACGACATACCTGCCTTCCAGGGGTCAAGCACAGCGCCCTTTCTCACATACGTTTCACGATAGTCGGACCAGCAGCCCCCTCGATCAGTCTTCTACTCCTATTCTTCATTTCGTCGTAGTGGCGGTCTCGCCAAGCACAACGACCGGCATCTTCGTACGGTCTAGAAAATGCTCCTCACCCGCCGCAAGACGAGCAGCGTTCTCCGGCTGCTGAATGAGGCCGAAGAAAGTTTGGAAGTGAGTGACATCGGTGAAGCTCAGTTCCGCAACGGCGTCGTAGTCAAAGTCGGCTTGGCTGCCCATGAGGACGGTCGCTGGGGTTTTAGCGTTGCGCTCGGTACCCTCACCAGTCCCCTCGGAGCGGTGCAGGTATCGCCGGGTGTGTGCAAGTGGGAAGTGTTCGCCGGCAATCTCTTTGACGAGGGGAACGTGAGTTCCCTCGTAGTGGGTGCGGAACTGCTCCGGTGTAGTACCGGGCTTGCGGTAGGCGAAGATGAGGATGGTGTAAGTCATGTTTGCGGCTGCAGCTGAAGTTGCCAAAGATGATTGAAGCGCTCTTGAAATACTGATGTAATTTGTGTGTGAGTCGAGGCTAAGAAGAGTTAAGAATGAGTGGAGGGTTCGTTCTTGTGGATAGCACAGGTTCTCGAGTGTGAGGAGCAGCTCAGTTTATATGCACAATAGTCGCTGGAGTTGCGCATGTGCGTCCATTTCTGCATTGTTGAACATAGCGCCGCCCTTCGAGCGTCTCCGGAGATTGGTGCCCGCAATGTTATGCGCGTTGGACGATGGTGACACTGAATGGAGCAGATGTAATTCTACACTAGCGCTCCGCGCCGCGCCGTATGGAGTACATAAGCATGTAACATACATGCAGAGGTCCAGCAAGGTAGCGGTACGAAATACACGAACCCACATATGCACTTCAAGGCTGCAGTGTAACGCTAAAAGCGTGAGGCCATTCTGCGGGTGTAGACAAATTGATGACAGCTGACAACAATCAGCAAATCGATCTTCACCGATTGAGCGCGTATCATGCAACAATTCAGACCACAAATACGTACCGGGAAAAGAGGAAAGAGCTCCAACAGCGAGGCATCGCCGCCAGTACAAGTAACTCCCAGCTATCTGCCTTCCTCGCCCAAATCGCCGAAATTGCGTTCGATCATCATTCTGCTGCCTTGAGCCTCGTTCATACCATGGATTTGGTATGCATTGGCTGTGGAGTATGAACTGCATATGCAGATTGCTTGCCTTCCCAGGGCCCAAGTTGCAATTGCATTTCCTCATCTCCAGCTCCTCCAAGCCTCCTACCAAAGGCATCAAAGTAGTTGGGCTGGGCCTTGTTGTAGATAGCCTGCGTCGAGTCTGTAACTTCAGAGCTGTGTAGTCGAAAGCGGCTAGTTGTGCTACTTTCACCCGTTTTGTCACCACTTTTCCCGGCATTTGTCCAAGGTTTGTTGTATCGCAATGCCTGACCTGATGATCCGCCTTGTCGCTTCACTTCTGGTCCACGGCGGAAGACAGGGCCCATCTTGTGAATGCAAGCAACCATTATCCCTACAGCCATTTCGGCTACGGTGAGAATAGCGCTGTCTAGAGTGCAGAAAGTGAAGTCCGTCGAGACGTTGCACTGAAGGACTTTGATGATACGTGCGAGATTGATAGCCGCAATTCTGTGAGCATGAGTTAGAGAGTTCCAGACCCAAGGAACCGGCTTGAATTGCGGATCTGGAGGACTTACCCTAGTCCAAGACTAAATGTGACGGTGATACCAACTTACCTGGTGGTACGCATCTGTAAGTCCCAGACAATAGGCACAGGCAAAGCTACGATCCCAATGTCTAGGATCATGTTGATGGCCGCAGCCCACATTCCAACCTCACCCTCGTTTCCGCAAGACCCCAGGTTCAGGGTAAGATCCCAGTTGAAAGCCACAGGTTGACAGAGTCTCAAGGTGGTGGTAAGGGCACCAATGTAGAAGAGGCCCACGATGACAACTCCAATCCACGCTGCCCAACGAAACCACTTTGCAGTGCCAAAGATTTCGATATACAGAAGCAGGACCGCAAGGCGAAATGCGCAGATAGAAACACCCCACAGGAACTGGGACGCGAAAAAGCTCTACAGTACAAGCGAGATAGTCAGCTCAAGTCTGATGTATAAGGACAACATGGGGGAAACCTTACCTTTAATCCCACAACCAATTCAGTAGGGTCGACGTCCGTGATTTGCAAGCCAATACCGTCGTTGACAGTCCCAACGACAAGTGCAATGCTGTAACCCAAGAGCGTGATCTGGGGATTCCGGTTCAGTATCGATGTCCAGGTATTTCAGTGGCCACGGGATGGGAAAACCATGGGGAGAGATCACATACCAGAGAGACAACACAGAGGGCATCACAAGCTTTGACCTGCAATTTCTTCAGGAAGATGCCACAAAATCGTAGGAGAACACTTGCAATGGCAAGCACATCCAGTATAATGAACGAAACAACAAGTTTGACCCCTTGCAAGCCATGGAGACTTGGTGACATGTTGAAAATCTTCTTCTCAAGTGTGTACGTGTTTGATACTTAAGAGTTGGCAGGGCAAGTGAACTGCAATGCTGAGATTAATCGATAGTCTTAGGTCGGGCCAATACGGTTACAAATGTTTCTACGATATTAATATCCCTGGTGACTGGTTCCCGTGGTGCTTCTCCATCCGCCTGCGTGCTAGCCGAGCTCCAAAGGGTAAATAAGGTTGAAGGCCCTTGGGGTTCTTGTACTTCCATGGCAAGTTCCGTTGGTACTTCGCCAGCGGGCCTGTGGAGTCCGGCGTAAGTCTTAAGAATGGCAACGTATGGAATAATGAGGGTCGTTGTCAAAATGCCCCGGGTCATGCACGTTCATGCAGGGCGATAGGCCGTGCACCCACCGCTGGGCAGGCACGCGTGGGGTAGGGAGATTGAAATGTTGCATGGTGGGCAACCTCGGATGGCGGGGTTGCTGCGCCGTCAAGCCTGAAAGTCTTCTAGTGAATAACCTCGAAAATTTGTTTCCCCCAGGACAAAACCTCGTTTTTTCCGTATACTCCCACCCGCTCATCCTTCCCCGAACAATTCGGCTCTGGGAAACTTGTCTGGATATTACTGTTTGCTCTCTTCCATCCACCCTTTACCCCAAGCTGCTGCTGCATTTACGCTGCAAATAGCCGAGACATCACGACAATATCATCTGCCCGACTTCCCTCCTCTGCAGTCACCCGCGCAGCCGCGATCCCTAACCGTCAAGATGGCTGAGAAGCTCTACGTCACCTACAATGATGTGCGTATCTGTGTCTGGGCTGAATCCCGAACATCGACGTCCTCAGAGGCCGACCTACAGCCCACCATCTACTCCTCGCTCTAGGCGCGACCACTTGCTGACCGTTTCCGCCCTTCCAGGTCCACAAGCTCTGCCAAGAGTCGGCCGAGTACATCCTCGCCAACCACCAACCGCAGCTGATGATCGCTATCGGCGGCGGCGGTTACGTGCCTGCGCGCATCTTGCGGTCCTTCCTCAAGAAACCCGGTAGCCCCAACATCCCCATCCAGGCCATCGGCCTGTCGCTGTACGAGCAGCTGTCCACCGACAACGTCGTCGAGGAGCCCGGAAAGAAGGTCACCCGCACCCAATGGCTGGACCTGACCAGTCTCGGCGAGATGAAGAACCTGATCGGCAAGAAGATCCTGATTGTGGATGAGGTCGACGATACCCGGACGACCCTCGAGTACGCCGTCAA
Source organism: Juglanconis oblonga (assembly GCA_003012965.1). Lineage (NCBI taxonomy): Eukaryota > Fungi > Ascomycota > Sordariomycetes > Diaporthales > Juglanconidaceae > Juglanconis > Juglanconis oblonga. Next base: position 45,624 of record MUZH01004270.1, on the reverse strand, counting down.
GGAGCTGGAGAAGGATGTCGAGCTGGCGAGGCAGAAGCTGGGTGTTGAGGGCAAGACCGAGTTCAGTATCTTTGTGCTGCATGTGAGTACACTGTAACCTGGCAGAATAGGACAAGATCCGGTCGGCAGGTGCTGACAGGCTGCAAACAGAACAAGGACAAGCCAAAGAAAGGAACACTCCCCAAGGATATGATGGACGAGGGCCGTTATATGGCTGCCCGCACCGTCGGCGATGAGTGGATCTGCTACCCTTGGGAGGCTACCGACATCGAGGAGCACGATGAATTGGCACGGCAGATGAAGTCCAAGCAAGCCAATGGCAAGGCATGATCGTGGTCTTCGCGAGAAGACTGTATACAGATGTCTCGGACGCCCACCGGACCCCTGTCGGCAGCCGGTGATAGGGCTGAATGGTCTGATTTGCCGGGACTTACAGGTCGATATCACCAGCATCGTGCTGCCAACTGCCGTTCCGGGTTTGCAAACGAGGGCGGCGCTTTGAACACTTGACTCTATTAACATACACGACTAGCCGCACATCATTACGACAGACGGCGCATAGCAATTGGGAGTTGGAGTTGAAAAACTGGGGCAGCAATGAAGAGTTGAAAAATCAACTCAGCGGGCTGCCCCTTGGAGCGGCGAACCCTGCATTTTACGGCCGAAACAGAGAATCTGAAAAAGATCCATTTCCCATCTCCTAGCACTTCCCTTGAGCACTACTGTGATATACACAATCATGTAACCCGCACCTAGGGGTCCGACCGCAAGATGGACCTCGCAGTCGATGTCCACAAGGCTGGATGCCTGGCAAGGTCGGACTTGAGCAATCTGCCCATATGCCGTTCATTACACCGGTCTCTCCCCTCCAGGAAGATGTCGCGGACAACTCAATACCCGGGATTCTGGACACCTATGGTTAGGTGTAAAACGATAGCCACTGCACGCCCTGTCATACATCTCTTGCTTGACCTCGGAAGCTATCGGCCGAGCGACACCCGGCTCTTTATAAACTTCAACAGGAACGTAATAAGGCCGGGCCGAGCAGGTAAAGCTGAGGGAGGGAGGCCGAAGGGAGCCCCCCCCTCCCGGAACTCTTCTTTGCTTTCTTATGGCACGCTTATCGAGGATTTGTGCTTCATGACGAATTGGTTAGCGAGGACAAACGTGACTATCTCCATAACGCCTCGGCCATCGGAGATGTTGCTCTGGTCGAAGTGAGTCTTCTGGACAACGCCTCGCTTAGCCCCCGGCATATTGAGGTCCTCACGCCTGGCCTGCATATCAATCACCTTTGGCCCGGTCGGTCTCGGAAGAACAACTACATTCCCAGAAGGGGATAAGACTGACAGGCAGCAAACGTCACCTAGAAGCCGCAACAGCAATCACCGCCTGGCTTCGCAAGAAGTTCGTGGTGATGTACCAGCTGTCAACAGTAATACAGTTTAGGGTGGTTTTTCTCTGAGCCGAGGAAGATCTTGGGCTCGCCGCCTCCCTACTCCCCGACAAAGGATTGTTGTTGGCTCACGGGAGGCTGACGCTGCCTCAATATGTGTCTGACCACCCGCGCGCCCCAAGGCATCCGGTGGGTCCTGGGCTGCCTATGCGATTTAATTTAGAGTGGTGGCACCTCTGGCAGGTCCACATTTTGGTGTCAGATCTGCTAGGGGATCGTTGTCCTGAGCGAATGCTCGAGTGGCAATTGCTGTGTCGCTGAGGAACTTGTCAGTGACCATTCACCCACCATACCACGTCAATATCGGCCTCGATTTGCAGTATTCCGTATACCATGCTGCTTTCACTCGAATCGAACTGTGCAAACAGAGGTTTGAAGAGTTGCCGGACGAGCCGCCGTGTTTAATTTGTACAGATTGTGGAACACGAAACAAAAAACTTTGCTCGGGCTGCCAGAGATAAGGCCATGTTGTTCACGGCCTCTACCGCGAAACGATTCTGAAGCTTGTGGTCCTGAAGCAGACACCTTGCTCTGGAGACACTTTCCAATTCCAGATACCTTTAATCCATGGAAAGAGCATAAACAGGTTGACAAGGGCCATTTTGTGCTTCCAGTATTTCTTTTTGAACTCTTGAACCGAGACTGAACCACGCGCATTCTATGTCGAGGCTATCCTGGAATTCCCAACAGCCGTCCGGTCGAAGTTTTCGTTCGGGACAGGAGGAGCTTGATGGGCGCAGTGCCTATCAAATAGTGGCTACCTATGAGGAGTGTACGCAACAAGCCGACAACATATCCAACTTTTCCATGGGCGGCGCTATTGAATTGGCGGAGCGACGTTCTGGACGCCCCCCGGGAATTCGGGTTTGGGTCGTAAGGTAGATTCATGGAATATGAATCGGTTGCACGACCTACCCAGGCGTTTCCCCGGGCGGTCTCTGCTGCGGGGCCCCTTGCAATCAGGGAACAAAGCGGATCTACAGAGGTAATGGTGATTCTGTTCACCGCTGAAGGTCGTCGCGGTGCGTATGGTGCGCCTGTCGGAGTGGAATAGAAAAGATGCGAAGTTGGGGACGGTCATGTTAGGATGGGGAAGAAGAAAAAAAGAGACCTGATATTCGGCCCGTCGAAGTCCGTCAAGTCGTCGGCCAACCCACAATTCGCGGCTGGCCACGGACACCCTCGGCCGGACAGCTGCGGAAATGTCGTTCCCTCCTGACAGTCGACTTTCCGCTCTGGAGCCTCGCGTCATGGTTCCACAGAAGAACGTTCCTGGACCCACTTTGAGCCTCCTCCTTCTCGACCTGCGGAGCCGCAGCCTCATGCATGGTGCATCGAACGGGCCTTGAAATGTGAGAATATGTCTGGTGAGGACGAGGTTCCACACGTTGCCGATGTCGTCGACTTCAATCGAATCGAGGCTATAGGATGTTAGAAGGTTGCTGCTGAGAATGACATCTCTATCAATGGCCTGATCGCGTGAATATCAAGTAACAGATACTAGTAAACAATGTCATCGCGCTCATGGACCCTGGCGGACTCTTCAGGATGTCGATCTGGCGGATATAAATAAGAACCTCCCCATGGTCCCCTCTGCCCACATGTGCTTTCTTGGCAACAGCCATATAGAGTATTCACAGAACGACGAATCATTCATAGGATGTTGCTACAGAACATCGAGATCGACGGGGACACTGCGCGGGTGAGTAGCCATGGCCAACGCCACCGCCAGTATCCTCACGCACCTCCAGAGGAAGTCGTCCTGTGCGCTGTCTATCACTTCCCAGAACCCAAGGATCGGAGACTACAGGAAAAGTTTCCGCATGTCAGATTTATATGGCATATCTTGAAGGATCGATCACTGGCTATCGATAATGGCACAATTCCAGAAGGTGACTATCTATGTTGATGACCTTGGAGTTGTCCTGCGCGTATGTTCTGTACTGACACGCCTCTCCCGAGCCGGCTATCGTGCGGCAACCCACTCACCTTCGTCCCTTGCACTCACGCCCAATCTCCGCCTCGTCCAGCTGTTGACCTCGGGCCAAGATCACATGCGCAGCACATCTCTCCTCTCGTACCCGTCGATTCCGGCATCCACTTGCTCTGGAGTTTCTGCGCGGTCGATAGCGTAATATGTAGAATATTATCGTGGGCTCATCAGTACCCAAAAGTTCTCAACGTCATGGGTGAAAGGAAGTAGGTTGGTCCAGGGAAGGGCAGTGGAGGGCCCTACGGCGAACGTCCTGTCGGGCAAGAGGGTGAGTATTTGGGGATACGGGAGCATCGGGAGGCAAGGTATGTCTGGCTAGGTGCTCATACACCCAAAAACTTCCCGTCATCACTGATCCTCTGATCCCAGTCGCCCGCATTCTTCACGCCGTGGGCGATCCCTGAATCTCGCCGCCTCCGCAACGGAACCCACCCGTTCAACAAAGACGCAGCCATGGGAGATGACGAAGGCCGCCTCTCCATCGAATAGCATTTCGGCGCCACGCAAGCTGGCCCTCCGCGGATTCCTCTCCTCCAACCTTCACATTCTCGCCGCCTTCGCACCCTTCACTACCTTGACTCAACACGCACTCGGGAAGGAGGAGTTCGACATCCTCTCCCGCAGCGGCACGCGGGCTCCGTTCCTGGTCAGCGCCTCGCGCGGATCCATCGTCGAGCAGGACGAGCTCGTCGCGGCGCCCAAGGACGGCCGGCTATCTGGCGCGGCGTTGGACGTGACGGACCCCGAGCCGCTGCCGGTGGACCATGAGTTGTGGGGGTTGCCGAGCGTGAGCATCACGCCGCACATGAGTTGGTGCTTTGAGGAGTATGTGGAGGATTTCTTGGGGAGTGTGTTGGAGGAGAATCTGAGGAGGTTGAAGACGGAGAAACGGGTCGCTGGTGAACCAGATACAGTAAGGCTTTCCCAGGTACTGTGCTACCAACTTGAATGTTGCTCCCGGGTGGTCTCGATTGATACAAAAAGATGAAAAATCGTAATAAAAAACTGTGCAGTTGTGTTTACTTTGACCAAGTCGGTGCAGTCGTCCAGCCCGTGAGCAAGGGGAAGGTCCAGAGAAACTTTCCCCACGGTTCGGAGGGCCTCGAATAACGAATGCAGAGCATTTGTACCACAAGATCCAGAAGATGCCCTCGTTGGTAACAAGCAACTTTTCTGCGCCTAGGAATCCCAAGATCTCATTTGCGGTTCCGTTGTGACAAGCAAATTGCCCGTTTATATCGGCAACAGTTTCTGGAAGAACCTTACCGACCCTCTGTTTGACTGGTTAGATTCAGGGCCAGAGTATAAATTGGCACGATGATGGCGAGAAGGCGCTTAATGATGTAGTAGTGACTCGGAAGTTCAGTGGCCAGCCAACATTCTTAATCTTCTCCAAAGCCATGCATCGAGTTCATCCAGTATGATTGGTATGAATGGGTTAAAGCACTTATACCAATCGTGATTCTAGGGCCACGCAGAGTTCTCCTGATAAATAAGGGCAATAGGTATTAAGCTAAGATAAAATGGAGGGGATTGCCTGGAAGATCTAGATTATCTCGGAATAGCATTTGAAGTAATTATGCAATAGCTAGAAAGCTTTTAAGGCTATGCAGAACTTTGACTATAAACTGAAACAAGTAGCTAAGCATAGCAAATAAATATATTCCTAAAATATCAAGGAATAAATTTGAAGTATAATAGAAAGGCTATTCACCCTTATAAAAACCTCCTAAGGAAATTAAGATAGTGCCTCTATTTCCCGCTAAAATCTTTCCCTCTTAACTATCGCTTTCCGCTAAGTTTACATTTTCCGAGAACGCAACGCCGACGAGAAATCGGAAATGTGGTAATACGCGTATCCAGAAAAACGCTCTGCAGCTGATACCGGTAGACTTCCAAGACGCCGTCGCTCGTTCCCAGGCCCAGTAAACTGGTCTTCCAAAACGGCCCAAACATTAATGTAATTAACAAAAAAACAAATAAAGAACTCCATATCTCTTCAAACGCCTTGTGAATGTTTCTTGTCCCTAGCCCTTATCCTTCCTCCATGTCGTGAGTAAATTTGGCTCTTAGGCGAACATGACGGCGGTTTCTTCTGCTTTTACCCACTTAGGTAGGCAGTCATGCTCCTGATGCTCTGGTGGAGAAATAAACCCTGACCCACATGATCCGCATCTCAGACCTGCGCATCGTGTTTTTGGAAGTTGTCCCTCTGGGCTTCGAGATTGTGGTCTCCATCTGCCTGTTGCGCCCCATCTGCTGGGACGTTCAACACATTTGGATGTGCTGCCTTGGTGGTTGAAACGCCGCCTCTAGATGATCCAAGAACAATTTTACGAGAAACCACATCTCTTGCCTAGTCCGGTCGTCTGTTTTTGCCTTCTCGCGGATGATCGCTGTACTGGCTGTCATGTAGCAACGCCGGAACTCCATCCACTGCCTGTGCTCCAAGCTGCCTTGCGCCGCACTCGCCCTCGGGATGTAGGCAGAGTTGTCCAAAGCAGCCGGCACCAGCTGCTCCACGACGGTCCTTGGTGTCATCTCGGTGAGGGGTCTCCACTTTGCGCACCCAAGGTGGTACAGCTGCATGTCGCCGGCGAGGAGGAACTTGGCCCCGTTAGCATCATATTCCATGCCCCAGTGACAGGCCGCATAAAACGAGCCCATTTGACCAGCGAGACAGATGAGAACCTGGTCGTGATCATCTATGTGCCATTCGCTTAAAAACTCCCTGAGGAACTCGGGATTTGCTGGAATGTCCGTTGCGTGGATGGACCTGCCGTGCTGCCGTACACCGTCGTACCCAAGCAGCGGCTGGATCAGGATCCCCTGGTTGCGTTTTGGATGGAAGCCGTATTTTCGCAACAAAGTTCGGGTGAAGCCTGGTTTAAAATCCGTGATGGCCGTCATGCTGAACGCCGCTCGTGTGAGATCCACCGTGCGGAACAGTGGATTGTCCGGCGCGAAATGATCCTTGAGTTCAGGAGATTTCGGCAGCGTGATGCCACGCATCGTAAAGAACTCCCGGATCTTTGTCGCTGTTTGAAGCCGAACCTCCTCAACGACCAGACTTGCCAAGGAGCCGCACTTGATCACGTCGATGGTGTTGTATCTTCGAGCAGCAAAGACGCCGCTCTCTGGGCCGTGCGCCAGGAGCTTCACGTCCCAGGGATCAAGGCTTAGCGATGCAACGTCCCCTCTGCCAGGATTTCTCTCCCTCAAAGACAGCTCAAGAACTGCCATGAAAGTCTTGGCGACTTTATAGACCAATGTTGGATGCTGCGGTTGCCAGAGGGGGACGTGGTTGCTCATGATGCGGTGGATACAGAAAGCCAAGCTTGCCCCCAGAAAGGCTTCGCGAAACACCACCCAGACTTTGTGCTTCAAGGAGCCTTCGAGTACATCAGGTCTAGGGATGTACTTGTCGTCGTTAGCGAGAGCGTCATAGACCAATTCATGCGCCATAGCGTCGATGTTGTCTCGGAGGGCCAGTACGCCCGTGTTTTTGGCCACGAGATGCAGGGACAGATTGCGGCCGAGTAGAAAGGTAATTTTGCGCAGCTTCAGACCGCCCACGCAAATTATCCAGGCGTATGAGATCCCAATTTGACGAGCAATTTGTACCACTCCGCCGTTGAGTTTGAATTCACGGCAGAGGTCGTCAAGACAAGGCACATCCGCTGGGAATGGCGTGAGCGGAACCGACTTGTCGAACGGCCTATCAGGACCATCTCCAAGAACTGGCTTAAGGAGAACTGGCTTGCCAGCCGCCTGACTCCCAACTTCTAAATGCTGTCTACGGTCATTCACGTAGTAGTTTCTCAGGAGCCAATGACGAACTCGCACGTTGTCGCCCACCCCGTCGATAAGATGAAATTTGGACGGATCTTCTTGGACGAGTGGGTTCAATATGCAATACTGCCCCACGGAATGTGGGAGACCGCAATATTCGCAGTTGAACCGGCGAACATCCTCGGGATTGGCTAATTGGAAACCATCTCCTGGCAAAGGCGGTGCGGGTGACGGCTGACCGAGATTTGGCTGCCCAGCGCTGTAGCTGTAACTATTGCGGAGACCTTGATTCTGCTGGGAACCATGGGTTGGGATGTTTCCCTGGTGGCCCACCGGTCCGGACGAGCTTTGCGAAGGGGGTTGTATAGGCTGGCCACTGGGCAAATTTCCAGTTGAGGAACCCGCTGACGCCATGATACCACGCTGTTCAGGTGCGTTGAAGGTCGGAATGGTGTTGCTTCCGCCTTGAACCGGGGGCTGATGTAATTGGGCTGAGCTGGCTTGGGCCGAAATATTTTGTGTGGCAGTGGGGATAGGAACGATTGACGGATCTGTTTGAGTTGAAATTTAGCTAAGGCCTTATATCTTCTCACACAAGGAACGGGGAACCTGGAAAAGCTTACGTTCTTTCGTATAGGACGTTATATGCTTCTCTTAGTTAATAACGTCTCCGTTAAACAGAGAGTATTAAGCTATAGAAGGCAAAGACCGTTAGCCGTTACTATGCCCAAAAGATTTATGCTATCTTGAAATCTGTTTCTGGAAATCTGCGGTATATACATATAAGCATACAAGTGATATCAGGAAATGGCGAATCGCATAGTAAAATTAATGAATGTCAAAAGTCCAAAGCAGTATGACGACGATTAGCCAACATGTATAGAAACATCACAACCCGGCCGAAGCACGCTCCTCTCTTCCACCCGATGCGAGAATTTTGCAACAGAATGATGAAGATGTAGGGCTCGAAAGCCCTTTGATATTATGAATTAGGCATTGCGAACATGCACTCAGCAGGCTGATTCAGCAGGCTGAGGTTCATTTCATACTTCTCGTTGGGTTCCTCGGACTGTGAACGACGCCACCAACTGCAATTGAAGAGCTGATGTGACATATACAGTGCGAAGGCACACGTCAAACAGCTCTACCGTTCCCCTTGTGGGTTAGAGTAGAGCCCGGTAGCACCCGAGGCACCCGATCATCACTAGATGGGTTGGGGTAGTTTATGGGCAAGGAGGTAGGGAGCCTAGACTGGACGAGGGAGGCCTTTGAAAGACCATTAGACCGACTTGGACGGAAGTTAGGGCCTGACAAGCGCCTTTTCAAGTGTGGAAGTCCAGCAGAGGGTACCAAACATGTTCCGCGCAAATCGAAAAGTTCCCAGCACACGACAGCTCAACACCAGTACAGATGAGTCATGGAATACACTAGTATGCGCCGATGACTCTTGAATTGACAAAGGGGCATGTAGGAAGCGAGAGAGGCAGTGAGAGAGTGAATCAACCCGGCCAGCGGCGCACACTTGGAACCGGAGGGGGCGTGGTAGGTGCTTAGGAAGAAGAAAAAGCCCCCAGTAGAACAACCGATCATATCATGAAGACAGGCAAAGAGGGGAGATTGAGACCGAGAAATAGCTGAGAAAGAATTCAGTTCAGATGAAATATTATACTTACTTATGAAACTACGAGACTTGCTCGACGATAGTGGTGTGGTGATTTTGCGATTGGCCTGTAATGAGGACGGTTAGTGATAGAGTCGTAGATAGATAGTGCAGGTATCCTTGAAACAGTATGAAAGTTCCTTACGGTAGTTAATCACTAACAGGACACACATGCATGCGTAGATGTATGATGCAAAAACTCTGCTGTGTTCACGATGCTGCCAATGGCAACGAGGAGATGTAGTAGCGCCGGTGACCTTCTTTGTAAGACTGAAAATATTTCGGCGTGCAGATGCTACCAGGAAATGTCGTTTCGATGAACTCGTATGGTTTTTCTTTGAAGAAGAAAAATGTTTCGTATTGAAGGGATGATAGTCGGAGACGCAATGAGGTGGTAGTGGACTGAGATTGACAGGGAGAACGGTGCGATAGGGCTTCGCGAAAATTTTAAGGAGAAAAAGGAGAAAGAGGATAAGGGGGATCTTGGAAAGGAGAGAGTCGGACTTTGTCTTGATATATGTGAATCTGCTTTTCTAGCGAGCGAGATATCAGTAGTGACAGCAATGGCGAGTTTGTTGCAGGAGGTAGAATGCCGGGAAAGCCTTATATGAGACGAAAGACGCGGAACGAGCTCGTGTTTTCACTGAAAATTTCAAGAGGGGATTCGGTGGAATTTATACCATTGCTATCAGCAAACCGGATCTCGCGCTATCCCTACCGTGAACTGGACTGTGAACCGGGCTTTTGGAAGAAGCCAGAATCATAGAGCACGTGCTTGTACAGTGCGGCTTGGTCTCGCGGTGGTTGGAGTTGCTCGGCTGCGAGCGGTGTTCAACATGAGAAGACTCCCATCTCGAAACAGATAGTCTCTCGAAGACTCCTGTCCCATGTATTTCCCGCCCTTGCCTTCTCCCATCGTCGGTACGGGGACGGTTTGTGCTTTGGATGTCCATAGATTTTGGGATAAGGAGGGCATCAATGGCAGCAGATACATCCGGGCCCAGTTGGGAACATGAGCAGGAAATGGAATACATATCGGATGCCCGGACCGGTGGAGTACATCGTATAGGATACAACTTCTAGATTCCATGCGTGCTTGCCTTCCGTTCCCGTCACCAGTTTTTCTTCTGGAAAAGACTTTATTCCATCTGGAGAAACGAATGATAATGGACTTTGATGCCTACTACGTGAGTTTTGTGAACTTGTCTCTAAAGATGACGGAGAAAAGGTTTGCAGATGTACAGGTGACTTGATAGGACTAGGAGCCAATGTACCTGACCATGTGCGAATATTTCAACAGTAACATGTACGCCGTCTTCCAGATGGCCCACTGTTTGGACAGGCATGGCCGTCTATTTACACGGAGGCACCAACACGGAGGCACCCGGAGAAGAAGACGCGACATATCATGCAACACGCCCGAATGAGATGAATGATGCTCAGCGGGAGTCCAAGTGAACTGCCGGGTACTACCACAGGCACAGCCAGGCCCGCAGGCAAAATGACATTTGGCGCGAGATCCCGGAGAGAAGAGGGCACACATCCTTATGCGTTAGCATTAGGACCTAGGTGGGCACTGGGCACTGTACTTCACAAGGGGCGGTTCCAGCCAACATCGATCAGGAAGGAAGTGTCTAGACATCTCATGTACGGCAATTGCAGCGGCCGAGGGCTATCACAGACCAAGGACTACGTTTCGAGACAGCTTGTGTGGAGGAGTGTGGAGGAGTGTTCCGTCTTCTTACATTGTGGCATCGTTCCAGCACGGCCAGCACGGCCTCAGAACCATCTGGTATCGGCGATTGTGAAGGGTGCCCGGTACGAGGTGTGCCGCGGCAGGGACTCTTGGGTATTTTGCAACATCGTGACTTCCCTTGCATTTTGGCGAAGAAGCAGCGTCCCAAATAGGTACCCGGAAGCACATGCATGTCAAGACGCATTAGTTCAACATCATGATGCAGTCAGCAACAACATGCAGGGCCAAGGGCCGGAAGGTGATGCAGCAACGCCGGGCCTAGAGCAGACTCGTTGGTGGATGAAGCTGATCTCGATGGGGTTTAGGTAGCCCTGGCTCTCACAAGACAACAATAGGAGACCACCAACATCCTACAGCACACGGCGCTCCTGATGCAAAGCATGTCTTCCCAGGCCGACGGCGGCATGCGACACCTTCCGAAGGACACTATGAGCAAGAGGGATCGACGGCGCAGGACGTACCTCACCGGGTAGTGAAGCCTGTGATGAACCGGCAGCGTCGTCATATTCGATGGATACGATGGTGTGGAAGGGGCCCACGGATTGTAATATCACCGAGACCTGCCAATACTACTCGCTATCAGCGCTGCACGTAACGCACTCTCTGTCGGGGCGCTCTTCCGCATCGTGTCCAATCCTTGCGCATAGACGCCATCGGTCTCGTGCAAGGCGGAGCCTCGACTGGCTTCCGAGTGGATATTCATTCGCCTTGGGCCATGGCCCCATCCGGACACACGCCAAACAGACAGGGCTGCATCCCGTAGGAAGACGGAATGTGAATGTGCTGCGCGAGACCGAGGTCGAGTTCGTGTATGACATGACATCCGAAGGGCTGTGTCCGTTGGCGACTACCGTGTGGCAGTTGCCTCCACCATGAGCGAAGGTCTTTTCTTCAGACCGACATCTCAGAGTAAGCGGACGTGGTTCCGCGTCGAAGCTCCTTGTTGAGGCTGGAACATGCCCACAACTATCCCTCCGTGTCTCCGCCATACCCTGTCATTATGGACCAGAGCATCTCCACCTAGCGCTAGCTAGATAGACCCGTTGAAACATTAATGCGAGAGCTGGCTAGAATCCGATGTGCATTTCGTCCCTCCAACAAGTGGACTGGGAGAAAATGCAATCCAAGTCAACCTCCTGGTAGGGTCTATTATCATTACACGTGTATCTATGGGTATTGCCACGTGCAAGACATTCAACCCCCAGAAGTGCCTTCACGCAAATGCTTCTCCTTTAGCCGCTTCTCCTGCTTCATGAATTCCCGGATGCCGACAGGTACGTTTTTGTACAGCTCCTCATCCCAAAAGTCCTTTGCAATTCTCCCCGCGGTCTGCGGCGTAGGCGCAGGCGCAGGCACTGCTTCAACAGTCCAATTCGTCTCCGAACCGCCGCCATCTTCGTCCATGCTGAGGTCTACCGCGGACTCTTGTTGTTGTTGTTGTTGTTGTTGTTCCGGTATTGCGGACTCCGTCTTCCCAGCAGCTATCCTCTTCTCCGCCTCAGCGTTCGCAAATGCCCACTCCTCCATCTCGTCCCGAAACCGATCCCACACGCAATTGACGCATCCGCTCATGCAACAATTATCCGGCTCTTCCGGCTTAGGCGGGACCACAACCCCAGCCACCACTCTGCTCTGGTTCCGGATCTGGGCGAGGCGCTCGGCGCGTTCGGCGGGGCCCGCGAGGCGCGACCCGAAGATTACTTTTGCCTTATCTTGAGTACTCGTCTCCGTCGGGGGCGGGGTAGGGACGGGCGGCGAGGTCTCCGGAGGGGATAACACCGCCGCGCGCGCACCGGGAGAGTTGCTGCTTACCGAGGACTTGACCGTCGCGGCTTCTTTCGCCTTGGGCTTGCGGCCGCGCTTGCTTGCTGGTGCTGCCTCGGCAGGCTCGGCGGCGGCCTCGGCTTGCTGCTGCAGGTGCTCCTTGACGGTGGAGGCGGGCTCCTCGGGCTTGACGTCGGGGATGGGCTGGGGCGTGTTCAGGATGGCCTCGTAGAAGGCGCCCATGGGCATGGCTTGCTCGCGCGACGGCTCCATGGGCCCGCTCGGGGTTGGGTTCTTGGTGGGTATGGTGGCGTAGGCGCGGCGGCTGGCGGCGACGAGCGACCGCAGCGGCCGCGCGAGGGCGCGCGCGGTGGAGGACATGGTTACTGCTGTACTTGATGAGGATCGCACAGCGTTTTGGTGTCGTTATTGCGAGGGCATCGAGCGCGCGCAGATGTAGGGGTGGCCGTGGCAATGATTGAACCTGTAGGTGGTGGGATGGAGTGACGTTGAATTAGCTAAGTAAACTCGCGAAAAGAAAAATGGAGCAAGGTCAGCATCCTGGATCGATCCAGATGAGCCACAATCCTCGGATTTACGGATTTACGCACCATGGTACCATGGTACTTGGGTACGTAAAGTAGTACTTTGTAGTGTAGAATCACAGGATCATCACTTCCATAGTCGCCATCTGTGAGTAGTAACTTGCAATAATACTGATAACCCATTATTAGAAAACATATTACAGGCTCTTACCTTAATCCAAACTCTAAGGTTGTTTCCCTCCTTATTGCATTATGAGCAGTACCCAGCTCCCCAGACTGAGGTAATATCGACCTATAAGAAGCGAGGCGATTCGCCTGGCACTTGGAAGGCCGGGTTCCCCAGACAGACTCTGGATGACACATGGGTTGTCATTTGAAGACTTCCCCGTTCCCCGTCTTAAACATCCATCGACTTTTGAATATACTTTGTAGTATCAAGGCCAGCTATTTCTTGAACTCTCCCTTTGGAAGTAGAGGTTGAGGAATTTGCCGTATAAAGTGGGGCCTGCAGTGTGGTCAAAATTGAGAAACCTGAGAGCCTTGAAAGCAAGACTGCGCGACCCCTGTACAAAAAGTAAACATGGATATTGGGGGAAGGAAAGCAGTCCCCAAAACACGTCGAACCTCCACATCAGTGAATTGTACGCGTCGCAACCCACTCACCCTCACAAGCTTCATTTGTTTGGGTGCCACCACAGCCATGACCTGATGGGTCTTTCTTCCTTCTCCCAATAATGGAATCCTCAGCGCCAAAGAGGCGCAAAACATCCCCGACCGGCTCTGTGCCTGTCGAGTCCACAACCCCTCCCGACCCTCCACAACAACAGGCGCAACAATCACAGGGGCCTCAATCCTCGCCCTCGCGATCGCCCCAGCGGCCCTCCTTCGCCTCGCCCACGAGGTCGAGTCTCGCCAGACATAACCCCGAAATTCTCTCCCGCGGTCGGGGTACCACATCCCAGAGACCAGACGACATCCCCGCATCGCGACCCACCAGCCGCGACGAAGATGCCGACGTCAATGCCGCACTGACTGCGCAGCTCGAGCACCATTCTGAGGGAGACGGCGCCGCGTCGTCTCCAGAGGCCTCAAGCTCTGGCACACGAGATATACCCACGGAAGCTCGAAGCGTGTCTGCCGCACCAGTCTTGGACCCGCTGCGATCGCCCTCTAGGAGAGTCGGCGGCATCACCCTCGGCGCTCAGCCCGCTCGTCGCACGCCCACGAGACCACTGCCAAGACCACTGCCACCACCCGGACCAGAAGACGAGGACGTAGCCAACCTCTTCACGGGAAGAGCTCTGCGCCGGCCACCACTGAACACGGGCGTCCTTCCTCCCGTCATCCACCAAGAGCCCGAGCTACCTCCCACTCCCGAGCACCCCGACCCAGTGGTCAGCACACCGCCCTCGGGCATCCACAACACTCCCTCCAAGCGACGTCGAGACCCCAGCGAGAGAGAAGCTGGGCAACAGCGCACTTCTCCGTCCAAACATCCGCTCTCGCAGGAGATCGCAGGGCCGTCGAAGCCACCACAGAAGGAGTTGCAAAAGGCAAGAGGGAAACGGCGCGCGAGTCCGGTCAAGATCGTCAGGGAGGTGGTGGCTCTGCCACAGAGGTCGAAAGAGAACGAGTCATCGGCACCAGGCAAGCCTCAGAGCGAGTTCGCGCCTGGTACGCACCCGCGACGTAGTGTGCGATTGCGAAGACGAAATTGGGAGAAAGAGCAGGAGCAAGATGCGCTGTTGAAGGAGGTCGCGCAGCTGGAGGCGGATTTGGAGCTGGCGAGGAGGGAAAATGACAATGCTGCGCAGGGTTTGCCACTCACGGACAAGGACGCTGTGCTAGATCTTCTGCGCCGGCATCTTGTGCCCGCCGAGAAGGAGCCGGAGCGCGATCAGAACACAGAATGGCTGGAAACAGTTATGGATCCGACCGTGATGTTAGGTTTCAATGGCTTCTCTACGATCAACCTACCTCCCGCAATCCCGCAAGACGCCAAGGACGAGCCAGAGCCGCCAATAAGCTCCCACCACCCGATTCTCATGAACGCCTCCGAGGAACTCCCTTACCTCCAGATGTTCACGCCTCTGACCTATACCTCCTCCATGACGACGATCTCGCCTCCTGCCGACCGACCAGACCATCCCATCCTCCAGAAGCATACCATCGGCGTCCGCTCTGCCAGCCCACCAGGTCTATTCACTGCATGCATCGAGATGGTCGTCAACACGCACAAGCAGGCTGTCTCCTCCCTCACTATCCCTCGACTCGATCCCGCCGCTGCCGCCGAACTCAGGCTCTTTGTCGACTCCGTTACTTCCATCCAGGCGCAAAATCACCCCGTGCTGACACGGAATGTCAACCTCCTCTGCTGGGCGATGGGCGAGTGGTACGGCGTCGCGCTAAAGCGGGCCAAGTTCTGGGTGGCCCTGGAGAAGTCCTTAAGTAGCAAGGACAAGTTGGTGGAGGTTGTGCTGGCGATGAGAGCGAGGAAGAAGCGGAAGCGAAGACGGCAGGAGCAGACTGGGGACGTGGACAGTGGTGTGGGCGACAGTTTCACGCCTGGCGGCTCGGAGGGGGATCTGGAGCTCTCCAAGGGTCAGCTGTTGCCACATATGGGACGGATGAGTATGGATCTCAAGGTGCCGTACCTGACTGGAGATGGCACGACTGATTTGTCAGAGTTGAGGGTGAAATGGAGCATAGTGTTCGACTGGGCGGGTGAGGCGAGAAACAAGTTGGAGGTGGAGCTTGGTGTTCCGGGCAAATGTGAGTATCATCTCCGCCCCCCCCCCCAACCGAGAATGCTCAGAGGTGTACTGACATCTATATTCTTCGAAGGGCAAGCAGCAGACGAGCGCAACAGCATCATCGGCATACCCAAGTTGTTCAACAAGCTCCTGCAGGGTGGCGAGGATCCGTTGACGGCTGTCAAGACGGTGGTGGCTCTTCTGGCCGGCGAACCAGAGGCGTGAGTTATGCGACAGCGCTGTACATGTACATGATGAATACGCAAGAATGTGGCTACATAAGTTTCTTGAAGTTCAGAGACCCGCCGAATTGATAAGGGCTGTGGACAGGCATGCTGGTAGTGGGTATATATATCCTATACAAATACAGATTGGCAAGACTTGGCCCAGGGACAAGATTGCGATCACAGTTTCATCGCACATTGCCTCCTGGTAGATAGATGTCTTGTTTGCGTGGTTGATGCATGTTAGCTGGCTCACGTCCCAGCCGAGCGCTCTTTTCTCTTTCGTACGGGCCAAAAGATCACCTTCCAGCAGTTCCGCGTATAGATGCAGCCGGGCATGCCTTCCATATACCTTTAGAGCAGGACCGCGCTCGGGGCCACTCGAAGACCTTCCACATCAGCAGCCGGCGCGACACCTCTCAGAGAGGCGGCTGTCGAAGCAGTACAACCGCTCAGAGAAAGCTCAGCAACTGTCCCATTGCCAAGCCAAGGAGGAAGCGTCGCCCCTGTCCTAGGTATTTTGATTGGTATGCCTACGCCTCTACGCCTCCTCCCACCTTCCTCCTCCCTCCCTCCCTCCTTCCAAATACGCGCATTGTGTTAGCCGCCCCCAACTCAGTTAGTCCACAGTAACATTCAATTTCCGCAACTCGATCTTGGCCGTCTCGATCTCGCCCAGCAGCTCCTTGTGCGCCTCCGGGCAGTCGTGGAAGGTCAGCACGCCCCAGCCGAGACGGACGAGGAGGTATGCGCCGAAGGAGACGAGGGCCCAGAAGGGGAGCTGCTCATGCGCGCATCAGTCAGTAATTCCGTTTGCGAGCTATTGTCTCTTTAAGGGGAGAAAGAAGGAGGTTGGACAGAGTGCCCTCCCTCCGGGGAGGGAGAAGAAGGTTGGGCAAAGGGGGGTGGGGGCGCGCGTACCACAGGGACGATCTCATTCTGGATGATGGCCGGCAGGGGGATCAGTTGTAGGTAGAGGGCGAGGTAGACCTGTGCAAACACCGGTTCTGTTAGCAAACCTTCGCTCAGCGAGCTGTCAGGCGAGGCGCGACGTACGGAGCTCACAAGGAGCGCGATGGAGATGGTCTGCTGTGCGCGCGTCATGGTGGAAGCTTGCGGAGATATTATTTCGAAAGTCGGCGGTGGTATCAATTGGTGGGTGGACGTGCACCTCTGAAATGGAAACAGAGGCTGGGTAAAGGAGTGACGCGAAGAAGGGAATTGACAAACGTGGTGGTGCACTGCGGGTTGGCGAAGGGACGGTCGCTTTTGAGGACACGCTCGATCAGCTGCTTGCTCTGTCCAGAATGCCTAGCGAGTTCATGGCATTGAGCTGCATGGACAGGGGATGAGCCGAGCATGGGGATCCCTGAGCCGCTGAGGTAAGCGAACAGGGGTGGATCCAACGTCTTGTTGAAGAAGACTGCTGGATGTCCACGATACCGAATGGTAACTGAGCTTGTACTGTGAGATCAGGGTTATTCAGCCGTGTCTCGTTCCTTGAAAAGGGGCTCTGAATTGTGTCATTACTTTCTCCATCGCTCATATTGCCACGATCGATGTGCCCCAACAGCCAAGTCTGCTCAAGCCGCCGAGGGCAGAAGCAGAAGCAGTTGCATTATGCGCACAAGCATAGCAAGGACGCCAAAGCTCAGCACTGCTTTGATCTCTATAAGGCGTGAAAATTCACGCACTTGTACTTTTTCTAAGTACGGAATTATTTGTCATGTGGTACTTTCTTAGCTGTGGTCAATTACGTCAGGGGTAGGGCTCTTTTCATCTGTCGCTGGGTTTGTGGTGATGGAGCGTGAGTCGCGGCTCGAAGCAAGAGCGTCATTGGGTTAGACACTGGTGGCATCTGGGCTCGAGGGTTCAAGACAATACGCTGGCGGTCTGCTCCGATCCGGTTGCCCTGAGGTGGTTTGCGCGTGAAGAGTGTCTCCAGCGGTGAGGCCCATGGGGACGTCGTCACCTAGCCCCTGCATGTCCAGGTACGGATTAGCAAACGCGCCTAGTCCCAGAGCTTCACAGATCTCGGAGTACTTCGCCCCAAGGAACTAAGAAATCAATGCCCCAGGGTGGAACCAAGTTGATCCTGTCGTATGTATATCTCCATTTTGAGCAGCTCTTGCACCGCCAGTGTCGTACAATTCTGCCGTCGCTGGCTGTTTCTTTATCCAAAACCGTAGTAGGAAAGATTGCCAGCCTCCACGATTAGGAGTAGAGCTAGAGCATAAGCTCCCATCCATGAGATAAGCTCGGAGACGATGCTGTTCAGCATGATTGCAGACGCCTCTTTCTTCCTCTGATACCCCAACTGATCGTGCGTACTCTTCGACTCGGAAGTGCCATCTCGCCTCTTGATCACGTCCACACAGACGCAGGCGAACCGGACGCGCCATCGTAGGCCCTTCGACTTCGCTCTAGCGTACTTGTTTAACACTGTTGTCAGGTCATTCAGCTGTACGGCGCGCTCCCCCATGGAAAGCGCGGGTTTTCGGTGCGCTACCAAGTCTCGCTCTAGGTGCCGACTTTCGTCATGTATGTCGTCGATGAGATCCACGATATGGGATCCAAGAGCTGGGCCTCGTGGTCATTGCATGGACGCCAGGATATTGGAGGATTGGGGGGGGGGGTCAGGATACGGGAGCCAATACGGGAGCCAGCATACGAGAGCCAGCATACGGGAGCCAGGATTGGGGAGCCAGGATTGGGGAGCCAGGATATTGGAAGCACGGTAGAGCAGTCAGGATATGGGAAGCACGGTAGGGCAGCCATGATATAGGATTATGGACAAGGGCTGAGTGGTGGTTGTCGAAGTCTATCGTGGCGCTGATTGAGTGAATATATTTTGGACCTCCGCAACGCTGAAACCAGGCTCCCGGCTGCATCCATCTCCTCAGAAACCAGGCTCCGACGTACGACGTCGCCTGGAGCCGGGCCCCAGGCCACGCTGACATCCCGGACCACACCAAGACCCAAAGGAATCGTTTGATATGACTACAGCTTCTATGTTATGACCCATCCAACATGAAGATCAAGAAACGGGTCAGCCGACCTCTTCCACATGTTTGCCTTTACTTCCTGTGACCTGTGCTGGTCTCCTTTTATGATGGCCTCTTGCTGTGTTTCTTTGAACGATGGGAAGCCGACGGCGGACTCTGTGAATTTCTAGGACGCTTGGAAGAGGTTCTACCGTGATGGTGGCCGTTTTCCGGTGTCAAGCTCGAGGTGAAGCTTGTTGAAATGCTTGCTGCCTGTTCTGTGGCTGTATCAAGTGACCCAGACGTCTGGCTGTCGTCCTCCCGTCTCTCGGCTGTGACAGTGAGGGTTTCCTGAGCTGCCGCAGTCCCAGCTTGATATCTGGAGTTTGCGGCCCGGATGAAGTTGTCTCGATGCTGCTTCGCCAAATCCCGCGCGTTCCTGAATGCCGTGGCTCCTTCAACGAAGGCCTCGCGCTTATCCGTCATTACAAGCCCCCTGACTTGGGTCATATGATACTCCGGTCGTCCACCTGGAGTGGTTGGCGCAGTGGTGTGGTGGGCGTACATCTTAAGTGTCCCACTTTGATAGGTCGAGCTGAACGTGTACGCTTTGCCATCGTAGAGCGGCTCGTCTGCGCTGTAGTTCTGTAGGCTGTGCATAGCGCGTGCCCCAATAGCTCCGTCGTAGCGAGCCTGCCGATTCGCTACCGCTGCGGACCCATTCGGCCCTTTAGCTTCTAGGAAGAAGTTTGGTGCCATAGGCCTGTCGAGAGTCGTCGATGGGATAATCTGACGACCGAGTTCGTCGCGGATAGATGGATAGAGTTGCTCAGGGTATGCGCCATAGTACATATCTGGCTTAGCCGGTGCTATAGTGCCGTCTGTAAGCGGCTCCAGATTTACAAACTGCGTGTCCGAGGCGCAAAGCTGGTCGTCCTGCATTGCTCCAGTGATCGTGGGGATTACGTCTCGTTTCACATCCTCTTCACCCTTAGCCTTCTCATCGTGCATTCGGAATGTCTCGAATGCGCTATTAGAGAAACGAGAGGGCGAGAGTGATGGCCTTGGGACCACTAGTGCCGCCTGTACTTCTTCCAACCCTGGATTTTGCGATTTCCAGGTCGGATAGACAGCATAGTCGGTCAAATGCTGTTCGAAGCCGGGATTATAAGCCTTTAATGACTTCCTGGTCTTAGTCGTCCCCGACTTTGTCGTAACAGTTGTTGGGTCGGTAGACTTGGTCGCTCGGCTTGGGGATGAGGAGCTCATAGCGCTAGCAGGTCGGTGATTCCTTGCCGCGGGAGCGCGATACCCTCGAAGGTCACACAAGTCGGGGCCGCCGTGGCGTGCAAACCGAGCAAGCGGTCTGATAGTCGTCGGCGTCGGCGCGAGGTCTTGCACAAGCCCTGTCGGCGGCGGCGGCGGCGGCGGCGGAGGGAATGAAGGTCGTGTACGGGCGCGACGGTCGAGTTCTTCCAAGGCTTCGCTGATCAGTGGGATCGTCGACAATCTGTCCCAAAACTCGGGCGGGTACTGCCAAGGACCGTGATGCTCAACTGGAGACGGATGGACACTCTCTGCTGCGGAACTGTCGCCTACTGTCTGGTCTTGGCGTGGTCGCTTGGCTGGGTGCTCGCTTCGCAAGGACTCGTCTCTCTTCCGAGTCTTCGTGGGACGGTCGTCCTGCGAGGCCTCGTCTGTGTGGTGTCTTTTTCGGTTCTGCGGTCTCGCCATGAGGGAACATCCCGCAGGTTGCGGCGCGGGGGAAGGGACCTGGAAGATATTCAAGAGGGGTTGGTGACTGCACCTGAGCTGGCATTGCATGGAGGCGGGAATGATTGGGTACGAGTGACTCGATACGCTTGCCTGTGCTGACCGATGCAATGCAACCCGGGGATATTAGTGCGCGCATAGAGCGGAGTGTTTTACTGGATGGTCTCGTCTTCGGGTTTTCAGGAATCAGGCCTTTCAAAATGCATATCCCTATCGAGGCTAGCCGTAGAATGTATCAATCTTATCGGCCAATAAGACTTCATGATCCGGTGGTCAAGGCTAGCGCTATACCAAATCTGGTAAGAGGTCGGAGGTGTGCTAGAAACGCGTCTGTCTAGAAAGCACGGACCTCCTAGCTCCCGAAGAAGAAGGTCAGAAGGCTGGAAGAGACCGCAGTATACATAGTACATAGTAGCATGAATGGGGGCTGCGGTTGACGGAAGAAACAGGTAAGTGGAATGCACTGCTACCGAAAAGGGCAGAAAGCCTGGTTGAGAGCAGTTAAGACTGCGGACTGCGAATGCAGTTTGCCGTTGCAAGGCATATATGCAGTCTCCGCGGTGTTCACGAATATGACAGCTCCGTCCAGCTTCTCATCTACATAGTAGTGTACCTCCGATACTTGTGGAGCTCAGGGGTTGCTCCTCATCCATCTCACAGCGTGCGGGTGGGTCACAACAGCATTCATGCTACCAGGAATGTTGGGAATTCGACTCTATGTAGACGCCACTTATGATTGTTGGTGTTGGTATCATTCAAAGAATTGCAACTGGAAGCTGGCTACTGACCATATGGATTTCCTAACTGGAACAAAGGAAAGTACCTGCACTGTCCTTCCACCCGTTGAAAGGTCCATGCGCATCCACTGGAATGTCCGTACGTCTGGTCGTAGCCGCCCATGATTTCTGCCTTGCACGCTTCGCTGATCTTCTCAGTAAAGCCCAAGTTCCAATAACAGGCGGAGGTCCGAGCCTCAATAATAGTATATCTGAGTGATCAGTCGCATTCCGACTTTGAAACCGGTGCTTCCTGTCCCTATTGAAATATTATGACCTGTAAATATCCTGTCAAGCACTCTCTTTCTACTTGCAGAAAACAAAAACCCTGAACGAGTTGCATTACACGTGGACTTTGGAAACGAGCAGTACGTACTGCACCACTCAAAGTAAGTGTAATTCTGACAATGGAGCATAATCTGTCAATCTCTCCAAGTTTTTAAAATACCTAGAAATTGCCATGGTCATTGATGCACCCGGTGCATGGCAGGCACTCAAACTCGGTGTAATTATGGTACAGTACTAACACGGCCTTGGCTATGCCATCACACAGGTCCTTTTGTTGCATGGGACCACTCCCATTCAAGTCGAAAGGAAACATGCGGAAAAATAGGCTTACATTAGCTGTTTTTCTATGCATAAAACCTAAAGGCTCAGACAGTCTTTTCAGACCTCGTTTTTACAGACAGACAGACAGACAGACAGACAGACAGTTAGCCCATCAGACAAATCAAAGCAACAGATGGCACAAAACAACGCTCTCTCTATCATTCTCTATATCTGAGCTCCTCAAAACATGACCACAGAATTGTTGTAGCATGTATCTTCATGATGTCTTGATTTGCAAGTAGCTTGGTGTGAGTGGAATCTGAGGTTGGAACGTTGGAATGGAAGTGCAGGTTCTCTCATTTGTCAAGGTGCTTGATAGACCTCGGGATCAGATGTTGAAGATGTTGGAAGGAAGAGTGTTGAAGCATGTAGAACAAGACTCCCTCAAGCACTGATGAAATAGAAGTCGATGTTCTACCTTACTCGCCCTGTGAACCATTCACAGTCGCTGTTGTGCATATTACCGTAATTACGAATAATGACAATCTGGGCATCATGATTGTTGAGGGCGAAAAGGAATGATGGATGCTGATCACTATACTTCGTAATATAGAACAAACTTGTCAATGCCGACACCTTCATGACAGAAAACTGTATAGCGATATATAGACCGTTCATTTCTCGCTACATAACCCGGGAACATCTGCTTGAATAGGTACTTAGAGGGCCTCTGATGACTCACCGAGTCACCCTGACCGCGCCGGTAGGCATAAAGCCTGCATTCCAAGTTCAATCGGTACCGTGGTTGCGTGGGTACATCCCGCCTTCATCCACTGTAACCACCCTGAGAGCGTATCGCGGTGGACCTGACGCTAGCACTGTACCATTGAATCACAATGGTCTGCCCTACCGTACTCTGCGCGATATTATCTGCGGCTTACACGCCCGTTCTCATCAAGCAGCCTTTGAGATCCTACTGAGGACCTTGATATAGTCATAGCAGGCGGCTGTTCACGTTTGCAAACATGATATGGACTTAATACCTCCATGGCTCGTCCGGCCCAGCTCGCCTAAAGAGATGGCACGTCTCATCACCTGTGCCAGGGCTCGCTCACCCGACGAGACGGCGGCGATCCAGCTTTCGGGCTGAAACATCCGTCAACCGGCCCGGTGGGAAAGAGAGAATAGCCGCGTACGTGGATAATGCCCCGGAATCCTGAAACAGGTGAGTGGCAGTAGTTTGTGCGCAGGTCCATGTGACTGTCAGATTCACAGTGAGCGGGAGATACAAATCTTCTGGGGACTGCGCCGTCTTTTGCTCGAGGAGAGGAAATATGGATAAGGAACAAGGTTCGGGCCTTACCAGATTCATGCCCAAATTCATGCCCAGATTCATGCCATATCCAGTGCTGGATTAGCGCAATTGTTGCTGAATGTTTCAAGAAGGACAATTTTGGCGGTGCAGCTCATCCCTGCCTGTTCTTCGGGAGGCTCCGGTAGCCACGCAGCCACGCCGCCACACGGGGATGCAGACGCACGGGCTACTGAGGCGGCTTCCTCGGACGTTCAGGCAAGACCCCTGCAGCAACGGCACAGTGGTTCCTCCCATTCCATTCGTGATGCTCGAACTTCCTCCTTCCCGATCGTGAAAGCCTTCGTTCTTGCCTTTCTGGACAAGCTTTTAACCGAAGCCCGTTCCGATTGTTTCTCGCTTCCGAGACTTGTTTCAACATCCTCGAATTCCGACAATCGCCTCTGGGCAAGGAACGCACATGGTCCACGCTCTCAGTGGATTTCCACGTGTCTTTCGCTTGCGGTTCATCTGCAGGGTTCCACCAACTTTAATTGCATGGCCCGTTGTGCCCCAGCTCCTCAACCACGGCGCGCAACTTTGCACTGCAACGTTGATCAGGCGCTTTTCCGGCATCCACTTGACGACCTGTCATCCTGAAGCATCCTGTCCATCATCAGATCGTCCGGAAACTGTACCCTGAGTCGCCACTACCTTTTACTTGCAGTAATTTCACGGACGCCACATGAAGAAGCGCCGAGCCAAAGAAGCGTCGAGTCAAGGCCCTTTCTTTGTGCACCAGCGAACCCTTCCCTTTCGAGCTGTTTCGTCTCTTCGTCTACCAGCTACCTGCCTAGGTATACATCAGACGGAAACAGCTGCTGAGCTGTCAGCACTCCTGCCGTCCCGTCCGTTACTAAAATAGAGCAGAGAAGCTTCTCGGAGCTTGCGACCGACAACCCTTTGCAACCCTTTCAGCGTCAATTGGTAACCTGCGCGTCCAGGAGGCAACGAGGAGCAACAATGGAGGAGAACAGGGCTCCTGCTGGGAGATCTAGCGGCCTTCCTCGTCCAATGTCACGCTTGCCGATGCCTAGGTCTACCGCCCTGCGACCGACGACCTCCAAGGACGATCTTGCTGGACCACCAGCAACAGGTTCCGGTGAGGCGAGGACCATGCGCTTGCGACCTTCTGCTTCAAGAGACCATCTGGATACGGGGTCGCGATTCGGAATAAGCAACGTAACAAATATTGCTCCTCCAGCAGCTCCCAATCCGAATGCTCCCGCTTCGGCTTCCTCTACCGCGAAAACCCTACCCCGACCGCGACCTGTCTCGAGCCTCCCTACCTCGAGTACCCTGCCAAAGCTCCCGAGGGCATCGAATATCAATGGCTTCTCCCGACTGCCACGAGACCCAACAATGGGTACTGTGACGACCGAGCAAGACTCCCCTCAGACCCAACAAGCTTCCTCCAAACTCCCAGGCCTGAGGAAGCGACCTTCGTCACAGTGGCTTTCGCAAACCACTTTGTCGAGACAAAGAACTCCGAGTATCTCAACGATGTCCAACGGTGGCGCGCCGAACGCGTCCCCTTCACAACGGAGCCCGACAAATGAGGGCCGTGCTGGGGACGATAGAGTACGAGCGGGCAGCTTGACACCACGACCGTCTTTGGCGGAAAGAACCATGGAAACATTGTCACATCTGCCCTCGTCTCCCTCTCTGAAGTCCAGAGCCTCCAGCTCCAACTTTTTCGAACAACAAGAGCCGTTCGGGTCAAGATCTAGACCAGTTAGCAGGTGGGGCGATCGACCTGGATCCAGCCGCCGTTCTGAAAGTTCCAACCCGCCATCGTCGCGACCATCCCTCAGCAGACCGAGTTCCAGTTCCGGCCCTGGTCAGGATTCCTCGAGCAATCCATTCAAGTCGCAGCTGCCTCCCATCGAGAGCATGCCTGTACGTGGTCGAGCACCAGGAACGTCGATGAGGACGCCCTCCAAAGTGGGCTTGAATAGCATTGGAAGCTCTACTATCGCGCCTCCCTCGCGCCTGCGGTTGCCTCGGTCTAGAACGCCGAGCCCGGAGAAGCCAAGCTTGACAGTCGCATCCCCCATCGGATCCAAAACGTTATCGGCTCGTCCCACCCAACCAAGACCGTCCGTCAATGATCTATTCAAAAAGCCTCCAGTGCCGGTCATGAAAAAGACGACATCGGCTGTGGCTGCGAGGAAGGGCTCGATCGCATCACAGAAATCTTCAACGACCACTTCGGGCGAAGATACGATATTTTCCGGTGCGTCCTCGACATCGATACAGACCGCTAGCTCGGGAGACTCGTCGCCACAGTTTAAGAAGTCGTCAGCCGCACTCCGTGAGCAGATTGCAAGGGCAAAGGCCGCCAAGCGTGTAGTGGCTCCTGCACAAGGTCAGGCTGCTCAGGTCCACGGCACAGCGGATGCGCCCGTCGTTCCTGCTGACAGCACATTCGACTTTGGTTTGACAGATGATCCTTTCAATCTCCAGCGTGATGCGGGTTCGACTTCAAAGGTGCTCCAATCGCGTGTGGCAACGGCCAGAACCAGCGGTAGATTAAACATCGCGGCAATGGGGTTGAAGGAGATTCCTTCCGAGGTTTTGAATATGTACAATCTGGATTCCGTTGGCGACGGTGGTGGTAGCTGGGCGGAAAGTGTTGATCTTACGAGGTTCGTGGCCGCCGACAACGAATTGGAGATGATTGATGAAAGCCTGTTCCCCGATATCGACCCTGAGAAGTTGGCCATGGATGAGGATGCCCAGGTGTGCATGTTTGGTGGATTGGAGACACTCGATTTGCATGGCAACATGCTGATCAGTTTGCCTGCGGGACTGCGACGCCTCACTTTGCTGACGTCCCTCAACCTCGTACGGGCTCATCTCACCTGTGATCCTACTGAGCATTGCTGACACAGCCGCAGTCTTCCAATCGGCTTGCCAACAATTGCCTTGAGACGATCTCTCGAATCGAATCCCTGCGTGACCTGAAGCTTGGTGGCAACTTGCTCTGGGGTACACTTGAGCCCTGCTTCAGCCAGCTGGTTAATCTCGAGATTCTTGATTTGCACGGAAACAACCTTCAGTCTCTGCCTCCTAACTTTGTTGAACTCAACCGCCTCCGAATCTTGAACCTCGCGGAGAACAGCTTTGAATCTCTGCCGTTCGAGATCCTGTCGAAGCTGCCACTGACACAGTTGAATGCCCGCAAGAACAAGCTATCAGGCGTCCTGATTGACGATGGAGTCGAAGGCCTGCCGGTCTTGCAGAATCTTGATGTGGCATCTAACCAACTCACATCCATTGTGCGCCAGAACCGCACTGTCGCCATGCCAGCCCTCACCCAGATTTGCGTCTCGATGAACCGTATCCAGACCTTACCAGACGTCTCATCATGGGCTGAGCTGATCACACTGACTGCAGATGAGAATAGCATCAATGCTTTCCCTGATGGTTTGACAAGCCTGCAGAAACTGAAGAGTATTGATTTCTCCAGCAATGACATTCGAACCGTGCCCGCCGAGGTTGGACGTATGAACAACCTGGCGATGCTTAGACTGAGCGGCAACCCGCTCCGGGACAAGAAGTTCGTTTCAGCTTCGATCGATGAGATCAAGGAAACTCTGGTGGCGCGCCTGTCGCCCCCAGTGACAGCCATGGGCAAGTATGAGAACGGTGACGGGCTGATTGCTGAGGCTATTACGAGTAACGAGGTCAGCCCTCTGGGAGCTGCCTTCGAGAGCGAGTCGTCGCCATCGAATCCCTCCGGTCAGGGACAGGATGAGGACGACAGGACCGACACTGATGACTTTGCTACGCCACCTACCTCCGCACCGGTGTCCCCGTCAAGGAATCGGTCCATGAGTGTGAGCATGGCGTGGCAGGTGAAGTCTGGCGGCGCGCTTGATAGGTCCAACACGCAGTCCTCCTCCCTTCATCCTGTGACATGCTCGAAGCTTGCCAATAGCCACGCTATCTACGAAGTTCAGCTGCATCACAACCTTTTCTCGTCGCTGCCGGACTCGCTGAGCTTCTTCGCCGAGACATTGACAACCTTGTCGTTCGCCCATAATCAGCTTGTTGGCGAGACTTATCTTGGCAACGGCGAGGGGCTTGACTTTCCCGCGCTCAAGGACTTTAACCTGTCCTCGAACCACATCACAAGCCTTACGCCACTGATCACCCACCTCTACGCGCCTAATCTCGAGAAGCTCGACGTCAGCGTCAACCGCGTCGCCTCCCTTCCCTCCAGTAGCGACAAGGAGAAAGGGGGCAAGCTCCTGCGAGACGCCTTCCCGAAGCTCGTCGTCCTGCTTGTTGCGAATAATCATCTTGCCGAGCTTGACCCCGAGAGTATCCGTGGACTCAGGATCTTCGACGCCACGAATAATGACATTGCCCATCTGAACCCGCGCCTTGGTCTGCTAGGCGGCGCCGGTGGGCTTGAGCGGCTTGAGGTGACTGGCAACCGATTCCGCGTGCCGCGGTGGAATGTGCTCGAGAGGGGCACCGAGGCGACGCTTAGGTGGTTGCGTGGCAGGGTCCCCGTGGCGGACATGGCGGCTTGGAAGGTTGAGAGGGGTGTTGTTGAAGAGGAGGACGTGAGCGATGTGGACTGAAGGTCACGTGGACGTTCAGTCGCATCACTCCGACGATCATCTTCCACGACCTTCGGAGACGACATGAGCAAGAAAATGCCTGGGAATGCACGACTCGGAGGCCACTATCCTTGGGCAACACTTTCATCCCATGAGGTCTATGTGAACCTGGGGCGTGAATTTCCGTTGTTTGAACGGCAGGACGACAGGTACCGTGGTGGACGCCTCAATATCGACAGCGCTGGGTTTGGTTTGCCCTGCTGTGGACGAAATGTTCCAAAATGTGTCGATGTTTTGCATTACGTTGGGAGGAAGACTTGAGACACATTCTGTACAAGCGAGCGTGTTACTGGTGGTGGAGGTATTTGCGCTTTGATATTGCTAATTTTGTTCGTATTCCCATGCCTTGCAGTTGCTTGCAATGCCCAGCAAGGCATGCGGTGATGCTTCTTTAGCATGGCGGACGGGTGATTTCCGGCGGTTTGGGGTGGTTGAAAGACTCGAATTGTTCCGAGGGCATATTGAAGGAAAATCCAAACGAGAATCAGGGTGGAGAGAACAAGGGGAGGAAATGCAGGTTTGAAGACCAGTACAATTTTGCAATCCCCATCTTTACTACTGTACAGAATAATACCCATAGTTATACCACAGCCGATACGAATACAGCCCTCATCCTGTGCATCTTCTTCCTTCTTTTTGCTGTCTCTGTTTTCTGTTACCCAAGACGAACTCATCAACTGCTGCTTGAACCACGTAGCAGCCAAGAAACGATAACAGGGGACCACCCGTGCGGCCTCATGCCGTCATCCTTTAAACGGCTGCCAGCATGAACTGTCGGGACCGAGAGGACCGCTCATTCACCGACCGAAACGCTGAATCTCGTCCGAACATGCAGACAGCGCGTGTAAAATGCTGGATCGGTGTTAGAGCTCGTCGCACTTAGGCTGCGGCTGTGCTATCAGGCCCAGATTTGGACGTTCCGCAACATCCCCAACTTCTTGTCCGAGCGCCACGTTGCGCTGGTGGGATGACGACGCCGGGACGGGTGAGCTAGGAGGGAGGATGTGAGAGCCTGGTGGAATTTTCGAATGGGTAGATGTGTCGATTTTCGTCGAGGTTCTTGGTTCCTCTCCTCTTCTTCCAACTCGTGAACTTCGTGAAGCTCGTGAACCTCTTCCAACGGCACTCACCAACGGGCAAGAACAGCGACAACAAAACAAATATGGACGGGTTTCAGAAACCAACATGGCTGGCGATCGGTGAGCGACTCCGCTTCCTCTACATTATCAGGAAACCTTACTGCTCCAATGCTGGTGACTGACGACGCTCCTCCCCTTCCCCAGCCACGTTCACTGTCCCGGCCCTCGCCCAATTCGGCGGCGGTTTCGGCCCAGGCGCCAATGACGGTGACGGCTTTGGAGACGGCTCTGGAGACGGCTCCTCGTTCTCGGGCTTCGGCAACCAGGCGCCGGGGTTCGATACCAACACGGCGATGATGCAGCGCACGATCCACGGAATCCTCGCGAGCGTCGCGTTTGTGATCCTGTTCCCGCTGGGCGCGGTCGCGATGGCGACGTTGAAGGGACGATGGGCATTCTGGGCGCATGCTGTGATTCAGATGGCAGGCTGGGTGCTATTTGTGGTGGCGGCGGCGTTGGGGTTTGTGCTGGTCAGGGAGGTGAGCTTACCGGGGACTGGGGAGGGGTGGTTGGTGAGTAATTTTTTTTTCCTTTCTTTTTTTCTTTTTTCCCCGGATACAGACCTTGCAGATGGAAGCGCAGAGGACGAACAACGACTGACTGAGTGGAAGCTCAACAATCCCGCAACGAACTACCATCCCATCATCGGCATCGTGATCTTCATCCTCATCGCCCTCCAGCCTGCCCTGGGGTGGCTTCACCACCGCCAGTTCAAGCTCTACCAACGGCGCACGACCGTCTCGCACATCCACCTGTGGAACGGCCGCCTCTTGATCATCCTAGGCATCGTCAACGGCGGGCTCGGGCTGCAGATCTCCAGCGCCTCGGATATGGCGAAGCTGGCGTACACCATCGTGGCGGCGATCCTAGGCGGCGTGTGGGTCGTGCTGACGGTGCTGGGCGAGGCGAGGAGGTCGAGGGGGCGGAACGTCTGGGGGAGGTCGGAGACAGGCAAGGTTGAGGGGTCGAGGAAATGGGGGGGTAAAGGGAGGACGGCTAGGAGGGAGAGGATTGATAAGGCGGTTAGGGCGGAGAGTGAGGATGTTAGTGATGGGAGGCGGTATGCGTAGGCTGCTGTGGAGGATGATGATAGCTTGTAAGTTTAGAGATGCTTGGGGTTGTTTGGTTTTGGTTTTGGTTTTGGTTTGCTCATGTGGAAAGGTTTTCCTTGCTGTGAAGTCAAGTCTCAAGATTGAATGACGGCGGATAGTGCTTGCCAGAGGGATTGCAAAAAAGGCGCAGCGAGACCGTCTTGTGTTTCCCTCTCGCAATGTGCATATAGGTATGGACGTCTCAATGCGTGTCTACTAGGTGAATCTTTCAAAACGGGCATGACAACGTTACATGGGTTTGAGGCAGAATAATAATAATGAGAAGGGAAAATCCAGGGTTATTCAGGTCGACCCCGCATACTCTGTTTACCACCTATGAAGCTCCTATCTTTTCTTTCATATATAGGTACTAAGAAACTCTCTTTTTTTAGTATACAACTCCTTAATATTATGCCTACTTAACGTATTTATCTCCTTAGGGGTACTGAGATAGTAGACATGTAAATCGGTTCCTCTCTCCTCGACTTGATGGCATCAACTTGTTCATATGCTCTGGCCAATGCTCGTTGTAGTCTATTTTACTATATAGTATGCTATGCTAATCTAACAATAATCGTCTATACTACTGGAGTTGTTTCACCCGCGGCAAAGCATATCTCAACCATATGCTCGCCGTCTCTACCGAATACATCCATCCCAATACCCTGACGACATACTGTCTTCGCCCTCGCCTCCACTTGTCATCCCTCCACAACCAACTCTCAACCAGTATCCCAACACCCTGCAGCACAAAGACAGCCCACAAGCCCACACTCACTCCCCAAACATGCTCGTCTCTTGATAGGGGAGTGCAGCACCAGGCATGCCATATCCCGCTGAGACTGAAAGTCGAGAGAACACCAGCGGCTCTGCCGGCGTTCTTGCCAAGATATCTCTCGAAGATGCTCTTCGCGGGGACATACCCGAGACTGTGCAGGAACGTGTTCGCTCCCCTCTGCCAGCGAAGGCCCCAGAACTCTGTGATGCTCCCTGCGGCAAATGGCTGCCAGATCAGCCAGTTGGGACAGCGAGGGTGCATAAACGTGTGCTGTCCTTCGAGTAGGAGCTGCAGGGCAAGAAGGCCGCTCAAGACCTGCAACTCCGCGAGGGGGAAGATGTATGTGAGTGGGAGGAGCAGCCACGGTCCGTACCTCCAGGCTCTAGTAGTGGGAACGCTCTTGCGGCGGGACTCGTCGACGGCGATGTCAAAAGACTTGTATCTCATCTCGGTGAAGACCCTCCAAACATATTCCACGTGCGACTTCCAGTCCGTCAATCCATACAGCACGCTCTCCTGGCCATGGCGCAGTATCGGTGGCTTATTCGCTCGGACGACCGACAGATCCAGGATCTTGCAGGCGTAGAAGAAGGCCGGGACTCGGAGAAAGCAGTTTGTCGGGATGTTCTCGACTGGAAAGACAGCCGGCAGCGCCAGAACATAAGCACTGGCGACCAAGCCGGTCACTCGCGTTACGAAGATCACGGTCCAGAGTGGGAAGAGCTGGAAAGGCCGGAGTCTCCCACGGTGCCTTTCGAATTTCGCCTTCAGCCTCCAATGTTCCGCGGCTGACAGGGAGAGCGAGGCGAGCGATATGAGGCAGACGGTAGTGCTCGCGATGACGTGAATGAGAAATGCCGTGAGTGCATTTCCGACGAGGGCGGAGGCGTAGAGTGAGGTGGCAGAGAGGACCAGCGACCCCAGGAGGATGCCAACATAGGAATTGGATCTATCCCCCCCAGCCATTGGAGCGGGTGAGAAGAAAGGTTTGGGAGAAGTCCGTGCCGTCGCCTGTTGTCAGGCCGGCCAAAAGGGGATAAATTGATGATGAAGTGAGAAGAAATGCTAATTTACCCCCCACCTCTAGTATACCCCACATCAGCGCTTTAAATGCTAGGTAAATCGGAGTAGAGCTAATTAGTAACCTGTGACAGAGCCTCGGTTTGTTGCCGTAAATATTTCAAGTAATGCACTGTCCGACGGTTAGCCACAAATTCATCTACAACTTAGAATGAACGCTGCTACTACTCCAACGCTCAGCGCGCTGTTCGCAATACTGGGAGGGCGACCAATATAGTCGAATCGGGTGATCAGTAAATCTTCAGCATTACCCAATCTCTGTATGATGAGTAGTAAAAAAAGAAGTATCCTCACGATTGCGTGGACACTGAAACGGGACATTAAATAGTGTGACAGGATATAGGGAGAAAGCTTGTGCCACTGCACAAGCATATGCTTTTGTGCGACAAATAGGTACTGTTCACCACTGCATTAGTATCTGGAACTCATTGACGTCTAAGAGATGGTATCCCTTACTACCTACCTATATAGTTGTGGAAATCAGATATACAGAATGAGAGTGAGAGTGTTGTTTAGTGCCATCTGTTGCTTAGGTTTATATGATGGGCTAACTGTTGTCTGTCTGTATACATAAAAGAGGGTTTTATGCCTAGAAAAACAGCTTATGTAAGCCTATTTCTCCACAATAGTCAAGCGATTTGCAATAGCTACGACCCGGCTCAACGCGCATTCCAAGAAAAGGAAAAAGAGTATCTTCCTAGGATGCCATTTAGGGACATCACATCCAGCATCGAAGGTTCAAGTTTTCAAACATTCTGTCTGTTTCTCCATGCTGCTGCATTTGACACAGCTTTGTTAGGAGTCGGTGTGTTACACCAGACACTAGGTAAAGTAGGCATTCGACATCTCCCTTTTACCTACTTAGCGAGCCGCCTATAGAATCCTCGCCTGTGGGATAATCGCCTGACCCAACCCGCGATGATCGCATTAATAAGGGCTTATCTCCCAATTATGCATAGCTCGGGAACCGTTCTTATCATCCCCGCATCCGCACTCTGCCCTATCCAGACGTACACACCCGATAAGTGGGACGAGCAATACATAACAACTGCGTGGACGCGGTAATGTTGATGCTTGGGACAATTTTACCGTGCATACAAGAATTCTGGAGCGAATACTTGGATATTCTGATCCTATCACCCCACAACCAAATATGACGGACCCTGAAGTCAAGACCTTCGCCCTGGGCAACTTTGCCCTGTCTTCGGGCGAAGTCCTGCCCGATGCCTTCATAGCGTACAAGACCTTCGGCAGTTCCTCTTCCCCAGCCATCATCTACCCAACATGGTACTCTGGCCTGATATCAGACAATGAATGGCTCATCGGCCCAGACAAGACCCTCAACCCCGAGAAGTACTTCATCATCATCACCGCTCTCTTCGGCAATGGCCAGTCATCCAGCCCAACCAACATGCCTCATATCCCCAAGGATAGGCCATTCCCGGACGTGACCTTCAGAGATAACGTCACCGCCCAGTACGAGCTGGTCACCGAGGGCCTGGGTGTCAAGCATGCTCGTGCGGTGCTAGGCTGGAGCATGGGCGCCGGTCAAACCTATCAGTGGCTGACTCAGTACCCTGATTTTGTGGATCTGGGGATTCCGTTCTGCGGGAGCGCAAAGACGAGTCTCCATAACCAGGTCTTCCTGGAAGGAGTGAAGAGCGCCCTGCTGGCTGGTAAGGGAGCGGCTTCTGGCGGGGTATGTGCTGGCGAGACGAGTAACGGCGGGTACAGGAACTGGACGGCCGAGGAGAGAGACAAGGGCTTGAAGGCCCTGGGGAGAGTCTACGCGGGGTGGGGCTTCAGCCAGGCGTTCTACCGAGAGAAGGTGTATGAGACTCTGGGGTTCAAAGATTTGGAGGACTTTATGGTCAAGTTCTGGGAGGGCTGGGCGTGCTCAAAAGGTACGCCAAACTGTTCGGTGCTGCAAGGGAATTGCTACGCGAGGTAGCAGTTGCTGACAAGGTTCGCAGATCCCGAGAACATGCTGGTGATGTTGCACACCTGGCAAGCTGGTGATGTGTCTGATCAAGAACCCTACAACAAGGACTTCAAGCTGGCGATGCAAGGTATCAAGGCCAAGACCCTGGTATTACCGGGAAAGACCGATCTGTATTTCCCTGTTGAGGACTCGGAGTATGAGGTCGACATTATGGCGGAAGGCGTCGGCAAATGCATTCCATTCCCCTCGATATGGGGCCACTGGTAAGTGACACGCCGTTGACATGGCTGCGATAGTAGAGGACTGACCTTGATTTGCTGCAGGGCTGGAGGACCTGGAACGAGCAAAGCCGATCTGAAGTGGCTGGATGAGAAGTTGCAGATCTTCCTGACTTCAGGAAATTTCCCATAAGGGGCTTGTCTCTACCCACAGTTAAGACCTCAAAAGAACAGTGACGATGAAGTTAGACGCCGGCGTTGCCCAAGAATACGAGTCATTTGACTGGGTTTATGTGGCCACAGTCCTTTGGTCACGAAAAGAAGATGTGTATATGATATGTACGAGGCTGTCCTGTTAAGACGATCTCTCATATGAACACAGATAGGGTTGAATTTCTTAGATTGGCCTCCATCCAAGTGCTCAGCTGCTGCAAACCCGGCTGTACTCTCCCCAGTCTGACCCTCCGTCGCTGCATCTGCAATTCGTGCAGGTTTGGGAGGATCACAGATCATTATCGCGTCTCATTTCCTGGAAGAAAAGAGATATTCCTCGCTGGTGTTAGCCTATGAAGGCTGCTGCGGGAAATGATCTGGCTTGTGGGCTTGTGCTCTAGTTCATACTGTTCGAGCACGAATTTTCTGTCCTTGCATAAAGACTTGCCGCATCTCCTGGCCAAAAAAATAAAAAATAAAGAAAATTGAGTGCTGAACGTCGACGGACAGGTCCCTGGGTCTCAAGCATAGGTCCAGCTGGTATCACGTTGACTACCAAAATTAAACGAACACTAGCCCTACCATTTTCAGGCCGGCTCCGAAACCCGTCTAGGATTTCTTTCCTGTGAGACAGTTGTTTGATGCTGGTTCCCAGTCCCGACTCCCGGGGCTGCCAAAGCTGACCGCACCCGTGGTTCATTGCCATTCCATAAGAGCAGATCAGGAGGTCAACTATTCAAAGCAGGAAT
Source organism: Juglanconis oblonga (assembly GCA_003012965.1). NCBI lineage: Eukaryota > Fungi > Ascomycota > Sordariomycetes > Diaporthales > Juglanconidaceae > Juglanconis > Juglanconis oblonga. Next base: position 10,404 of record MUZH01004270.1, on the reverse strand, counting down.
TGAATATACAAGAAAAAACACATGAAAGGCTGTATCCGATCTAGTATCTCACCCTTCTAGCCTATTGAGATCCTGCCAGCCTGCGTCATGCCTGCCCGGGTCGCACCAATGATAAGAACCTTGGTCGGGATCGAAGGCCCGGACGAGCGTCCGCTCAGGGCCTTCTGGGAGTGGGCAAACTACCTTCGTCCTCGGCAGCCTCTGGCACCTAGGAGCCAAGTGATAAGCTGAGGTCTTTTCACCCCCCTGGAGGATCCACCTTCTCCATCCGGATCGTCCCCGCAGCCCCACCTCCTTCCCCAGATTCCCCATCCTGACTCCACCTGATGCTCTCGCACTGTAAGGTCGTCCACTATCTACGAAGCTCAAGACAGTGCCAACGAGACAAGGCGGACACGGAGATGACGTGGAAACCCTCAAGATCCTAGCACAGATCGGGGGGGCAACCCACCCCTCCACCTCCTCCACCACAGAATCTCGGAGCGTGCAGCTTTTCGTGCTGCCATGTAACGCTGACGCCAGAGGAGCCGATGGCGATGATAGGTTCGCAGTTGGTTGAAAAGGTTGCACGTCTGCTCGGGCTTGCAGCATCTCAAACGTAGCGCGCTTTCTTTCTTAGCTCCTCGTCCTCCTTCTCCTCTTGGTGCGAGTCGTACAAGAACCAAACACTACTTTACTTACCTACCAACCTACACTTTCCAGCAGCAACCTGCGCGGAATACAAAACTACTACCATATCCCATCCATCGGGAAACCAAAAACAAACTCGGCAGTCCGCTCGACCATCTTAAACAAAAAAAAAATTCCAAAGAGAAAGACAGAGAGAGAGAGACAGAGAGACCAAAAAAAAAAAAAAATGCTCCTCAACTCCATGCCCATCCCCCTCCTCTCCCTACTCCTCCTCGCTCTCTCCCCACTCCCCACCCTCGCCAACCTCGCCGTCACCGTGCCCCTCATCACCGACTCCACCGTCCCCGGCTTCACCCAGCCGACCTCCGAGACCACCACCCCGACCGAGACGGCCACCGTCATCACCCTCCCCACGATCAGTCTCCCGTCTACATCTCTCGGCGACAACGTGACGTCGGCGAGTCTGTCTGGGGTCGGGACGGCTACCACCACACCGACGGCAACGGGAACGGGAACGGGAGCCAGCGCCAGCGCCAGCGCGAGCGCCAGTGCGACAGGGGCAGCGGCTTTCGGCAGGGCAGAGGGGAGCAAGATTGCGCTTGTGGTGGCGCTGGGGGCTGGTGTTGCTGGGTGGGTTGGGCTGTGAGGAAAGGCAGATGCTGATGCAGGACCTCAGCGAGATGTGCAGAGCGTGTCGGGTCGCTCAATCGTTTGGGTTTCCTTGTTGGGGGAGGAGGGTAATGCAGCAATCGCAATTGCGCCATCCTTTGGGGTGATGGAAATATGGCGGTCGCCAAAGAAACCTGTTAGTCCTTACGCGCATTGACTTTTGATACCCAGCCAGATTGCTACAACACATTACGGCCTCTTCAGCAATACATTGCATTCAACCTCTCTCTCTGCGGTCACGGATTCTATACGACATATAGCGTCGTGAGGTATTTTGTACGTTAGTCCCAGAACAGCAAAGCGGTATGTGCAGTCTATTTCCCAGGAACGCCATCTTAATAATTGACCCCCATCGCGAGAAGATCAAGTCAATACCATTCTCCTGTACCTGGTCCCAACATGTGGTCCTGTGTCACCCTGAACCGAGCCCAGCCAAACGGCGTCATTTCCACCGTCTTTGCCAGACCGTTCCAAAATGTAAAACAGCAAGATTGTTCAGGCAATTCATGTCGTCCGTCGCGGACTCCATCGTTGGTCGTCGTCAGCTGCGCTCAAAATCGGCCCCCGACTTACAGAGCCAGCATCGCAAGCGCAGCCGCTGCACCCATGACACCCACGCCTGCGACAGGCGAATCCGTCCGCACCGCCATGTTGCCGCTCGCCGTGGAGGCGCTCTCGCTCCCGACTGCGGAGGCGATGTAGCTCGAGGCAGCAGCGATCTGCGAGGGCTGCGCGGAGCCGATGTCGTTGCAGATCTCTTGGGCGCTGCTGAGGAGCTCTGCATGAAATGTCGCCGTCAGTCAAGAAGAACCTTGCGCTGGGTGAGGCAAAACGAGGACTTACTATTCTGATCGTCTGAGGAACATCCGCTGAGGAGAACGCAGGGGCCGATGTTGGAGGCGAGCTGGCTCGATTTGGAGCACAGGCACGTCAGGTCAGAGACGGTGCAGTTGATGGAGGTGGCCGACGACTCGAGACAGGGCAGGGCACATTCGGGCAGCTGGCTGACGATGCTGACGATGTCAGTTGTGGTGCTTGTTGGTGCGGCGGCTGTGGTCGAGGCGCCGGCGGTGGCGCTCTGACCGAGAACAGGGACGATGAAGATCGCGACCGAGGCGACGAGAGCGGTGAGCTGCATTCTGTGTAGTTATCGTCGAAGTATCCGTTTGTTTTGGTCAGTATCGGGCAGTGTGTGAGATGGTTTCCACAGCGGTTCGGTCAATGTCGAGAACGAATCCACAATCCAAATTTATCTGTCTGAACGAGGGACAAGCAGACGGGGGGTGATGAGAGCTGGAAGTCAGTGATCGATAGCTCACAGTGACAGGAAGGGGAGGAGAGGAGTGCAAGTGGTACAGGTCAGATGAGTGGGAGCCTCAACACGGCCGAGGCGACCTGACGGGGATCTTAAAACTCGATATGTGACCAAGGTGGGTAGTGGCGACCCGCATTGAACAAACAACCTTGACAAGCCGTCAGCGAGGGAAGGCACGTTCGGAACGGCGGCAGTTCCCACCTGGCGGCCCCCATAAGTCCTTGCGATCTGACCAGTGATCGGAGCTGGCACTTGCCAAGCATCTTGCTTCCTTCGCGTCTGAAGAGTCAGGCTGCGCTACCGAAGGAGCTGCGCATCGCAGCAAAACCCTAGGCTTTGGTCCGACCACAACTCGAACACTGTCTGAGACACACCATACGCTCTGCCAATGTCTTGTGTTGGTCAGAACCGCGCGTACAGCCTTGGGACAAGGCTAATTGCTTGGTGATTGTGGCAGTGTCGTCGGTGGTCTCGACATCCAGGACTGGGTCCATTTTTAGGTAACGGCTATGACGTCATCTCGGATTGACCTGTCAGCCTCACGTCGGATGAGGTAAGCGGGATGTCTTGGCAGATGAATATGGGACGGAGAACGGGCGAACTCAATGCCAGTAGATACAATCTGTTCCTGAATATGTCCAGGTCTGTACCAGAGAATGGTTATTTGGCTGTTGTTGTTGGCCAGCCAAACTATGATAAAATTGATGATGAAGGAGACAGAAACTCTCTCTGTCCGGGTCCGCCCGGATTTCTCTATTTATGCCCCGCCGTTTCTCGATCGCTCTTTCCACTACTAACTACACTGTCAACTGTCTGCCGCTTTGACCTCGGGACATGCCCCTAGGCTAAAGGTCTGGACGAACTAACGCTGGAACTGTCCGACACATGAATTGCAAGTTCGTGTACGGTTGTGTGAGGTATTCCACCCGAGCCCAGGGCATCAAGCCAGGACAAGTCAAACCTGTCTGACTGGTCTGGCTTGGTTTGATGGGATTCTCGGCTTGAAGGTTGGACTGGCCAGAAAAAGAGTCTTCCCGATGTGGGTGTCATGATGGCACTACGACGCCCTCCTCCCGATCGAGCAAAACCATCAAATGGAACGTGAAATAGGACTCAGATATGGCGGACCTCACGATTTGGCGCAAGATTTTGGCGGGGAACGCAGCTAGAGCTCAAGGCCATTTCCGTTTTGCTTTCTGCTCCTTGCCTTCTTTCAGATCGCCCGAATGTGACATGCCCAGTGCATGGAAGTATGCATAGGCCCCCATTCAATGGATTGCTCAAACCTAACTTTTGGTAATTCGTTCCAAGTCTGCTGACCTGCCCCCAGGTGCGACCTGCAGCTCGACGGAGCTGATTGTTCTCGGAGAAGCTGACGGAATTTCTCACCGCCATATTCACTTCGCGCGGAGAATGCGCAAACATGGTAATACAATTCTTTGATTATACGCCTATACGTCTATACGCCTACACGCCTACACATCTTTGCGTTTGAATTTGACCGCATAGTCGGAATAGTAATAGTCACCTTGGGTTTGACTAAAAGCTTGCTTCCCTATTCTAGTTACAGCCTACACCTGCTTACTGTATCAGGTAGCCATTTCAAGCTCTGCTCTCTGATACGCCAGAACTATGCTCATCAAGCCTCGTATTGTTCTCCCAAAATTCCGGAAAGGGGAAACCCACATAGATCCTCTATGCGCCGATGGCAAACACAGCGCGAAATTAAACGCAGCATTTATGCACCGTTGTAATCGAGTATAAGAAGGCCATGCTACCGGTTGTTCTCGCGATGGAGTGACGACAATTTGTCCGAGAACCAGAACGAGGTACTACAGAAACAAACACGCAATCCAATTCGCCGACTTACAACCAGACAGAATGCGCTTCTCTTCACGTCTTGTCCCGTTGGGACTCTTGACCTTGGCACAAGCCGTATCTGCTGGCACGGGCAAGCAATGCATTCAGTTTGAAGTGCCAGTCCCAGTTGTGGCCACCAACTATCACTATACAATGCCTCGAATCGACAGCAATATCGACGCTATCGACTGGACCGTTAATGTTACCACGTGGTCTACCCCTACTGCACTCCAGCGTATTACGGGCCCTGTGCACGTCAATAGCACATTCAGCATTAATGCACAGCTGTGTGTCCCCTCGAAGAAGGGTGAGAAGGCCGATATTCTGCAGATTGCGACCCAGGGCCGTGGGTTCGACAAGAGGTGAGTGCTCGGAGATGGCGGTTCTGAATGGTGCCAAAGTTACAGGGGCTGACTTCCATACCCCGGGGTAGATACTGGGACGTGCAGGTCAAGCCGGAGGAGTACTCCTACCTCGATGCTGCTATCGGCAAGGGCTACTCAGTCCTCACCTATGACCAACTCGGCACAGGCCAGTCTGACAAGCCAGACGCCTATGACATCCTGCAGCTCCCGACGGAAGTGGAGATCCTGGCGGGCCTGACGAAGCTCGCACGCAACGGCCAGCTGATCAGCTCCTCCTCCAGGGTGGTCACCAACGGGACCCTCGTATCCGACTTCACACCGTCCAAGATCGTCCACGTCGGCCACTCGTACGGCTCGTTCGTGACCTCGGCCATGCTTGTGCCATATGGCAATCTCACCGACGGCGCCATCCTCACGGGATTCCTCGTCAACACCCAGCTGGGCATGGTTGACGTTGCCCATTTCGACCACGAGTTCGCTCGGGAGAGCGATCCGGTCCGCTTTGGCAGCTATCCTTCGGGATACTTCGTGCTGACGACCGAGGCCGACCTTCAGAAGCTCTTCCTGAGGAAGGGTGGCTTCGAACCGGAGCTGCTGACGTACCTCGAGAGCATCAAGCAGCCCGAAGCCGTGGGCCAGTACGCCTCGGAGACGATGGGATTTGGCACCCCTGCTACCGAGTTCAGAGGTCCGATACAGGTGAGTCTGGACAGACCTCGTTCTGTGCTACGTCTCAGCTACCGGGGGAAAAGTGACAGGAGCGATGAGCCGGGCTAATGAATTATCATCTGCATGCAGTTCTTCGCCGGCGAGTTTGATTATGTGGGCTGCAAAGGTGACTGTAGGAACACGTCAGAGCAGAACTACACACAAGCGCTATACCCGGCCGCGTCAGATCGTTCCACCTATTTGCAGCCCAACACCGGCCATGCACTGACGCTGGCGACGAACGCCTCCGCAGGTTATGAGGTTATCTTTAGGTACCTGGAGTCCCATGGGCTATGAGGCCACGTCAAAATTGCGTGAGGTGTGAAAGGCCGAGGGAGGGGGATGGACGGATGGTGATTATGGCTGCTTACCCTGAGGGCGGAGCTGGGTGGTGATTTTGATTCAACATCAATGATGGAGGTACAATGTATGAAGGTTATGGTAGATTTTCGAAGGGTGTGGTAGGACGAACTATGCTCAGGACGAAACCTCAGCTCTTTATGATTCGCTGAAAACGCACCGTGACAGCTCACCCCAGGCGTGTTCGAACGGCGTATGCAAGCACTAGGGCATCTTCACGCACTACTAGACATCGGTGCGAGCCGGGAGTGAAATCAATAAGTACTCTTGAATTCCAACGTACGAGTGGGAGTCGATACTGGCACTGCTCACCACTCACGTGAGGGTGGGGCCCTCGCCAGATGACTCCTCCTCCGCTCGGTTATACGTGTTGTGAACACTGTGGCTGACTTCTCTACCCGAGAGCACCGGCCCGAAGAGCTCCATTTTCTCGGTCCACAAGAAACGGCATCATGACGAGACTCTGTGTATCAATCTGCCGATCACCGTGGATATGGGCCATGATCCATTTTTCACGGTCCCTTTTTCACGGTTCCTCACCCTTCGCGTTCGCGAAAGACAGCAGGAGAAGGTGCTTCGAATGCGTTGATCGCTCGTTTGATACGATCGTGCGAGCTCCGCCTTCTGGCCCCGAGTCTTCCGTGCGTCGTCGTGTCGCGTTCGAAAATGACCCTACTAACCCCCATCATGTCCAAGGTTTCTCCACTGGACCATCGCGGCGAGCGGATGGCACGTCGGAACGCTTGTGCTGTTTGCTATCCGGAGAAGCACGTCGAAGCCATTCGGGACGCTACGTTGATGGCATTCCCGGACGCATTCCCGCCCGCGTCGGTCTGGGGCCTTCAAATGCCGGTGCAGAGGCCGTATCTACGCGTCTTGTTCGTTGGGCATCAATGTCAACTTCATGCCCGAGAAGGCCTTTCGAATCCCACGCCCGTGGTTTCGACCAGACAGACTCGCGTCATCGCCAATCTCTCAGCATCACCGGTATGGCGAAGTCGGTCCTTGGCAGAGGTCCACATCCAGGACCCGCCGTGTGCCAGAACCCTCCCCAGATAAAAAAGAATTAAGCTTTTAGCGTCTGGCCCCCAGCGCCACGCCCCGTGCGGCTCTCCCGTGGACCCGCTCTGTTTTCGGTCCACGGACGGACGGATGGAGCTCGGTATCTGTGCGATTGGAGATAGCAGTAAGGGAATCCCTGCCAGCTCTTTGAACCATCTCGTTGAGCGACACAACAACGACGGTACGATGACTTGATCGTCGTGAATTCTCGACGTTGCGCCCGGACACTCGTTCACTGGTTGATTGGGGGGGGGGGGGAGAAGAGTGCCTTTGAAGTCCCCTGGCGCGATGGATAAGCGAAGGATCAGTTTCCTGCGGATGCTGCTGTGCCCCTGGATTTTTTGTTTTTGTTTTTTGCATGCAAGACCGGTGAAGTTCTCATGAACCCTCCCGTCTTAAAGACCGAGCTCTCACCGACGCCGCGACGACGCATCCTGATCATATCTCAGAATCTCCCTTGGAGTCACTAGCAGCCACATTGTCCAATCACATAGGATACCGGTCCGGGATTTATCCAATTATTCCCATGTGGCAATCCATGCATACCCGCCACGGCTCGTGAACCAGTTCTTGGACGATGATTCCGCGCCAAATCTGACCGTTGGCCCACTCTATCCTTTGCCTCGCGGCGCGAGCCTTACTCGGAAGCGCGAGAATCTGGTTCTCGAGTAGTTCCTTCGAATTCATACATATAAGTGCCTCCCCTGAAAATGAAGCTGCCAGTAAGGTCCTCCGGTACAGGTGTACGAGTACCTATCAGCGGTTTTCACGTTTTCCACGGTTTCTTCCCCCCTGTACGATCAATATGGACGAACAACATATTGCAACGCAGGACCATCAAATACCTACGTCCACATCCACAACGATAGTCGACGACAGTCATAACGGTAGCGGTAGCGACACCGACGACAACGGCGGCTTCGTCTTCCAATCGATTGTCTCCAACCATGGTCGTCGTGGCTCCCTCACCCAGACCCATCGGCCGCGAAGTCGGTCTGGCTCCTTCAGCCGCCAACTAACTCGACAGTCCACCAAGGAAACCAATCGCGATCCGAACCTGGACCCCGACTCCCTCCCCTACCGAACACTTTCTGAGAATGCCCGGTTCGAGGAATTCACCACCGAGGAACCGTCGGGCGCCATCAAGGGCCCGGCGTTCGTCGCTCCTGATGGCAAGGAAAAGAACTACAAGCTGGTGACCTTCACGCCTGGCGACCCGGAGAACCCCAAAAACTGGTCCAAGCCCTACAAGTGGTACTGCACCATGGTCGTCGCCATAACATGTTTCGTCGTCGCCTTCGCCTCATCAGTCGTCACGGCCGACCTTATCGGCGTCCAGGAGACCTTCGACGTGAGCGAGGAGGTCGCGCTGCTCACCATCACTGTCTTTGTCATAGGCTTTGGTGTCGGCCCCGTTTTCTTTGCACCGTTGTCTGAGATCTACGGCCGGCGCGTCATCTACGGCAGCACACTGCTGCTCGCCGTGGTCTTCATCATCCCCGAGGCCGTGTCCAAGAACATTGCCACGCTTCTTGTCTGCCGTGCCATTGACGGCATCGCCTTCTCCGCGCCCATGACGCTCGTGGGCGGTACGCTGGCTGATCTGTGGCGCAACGAGGAGCGTGGCGTCCCCATGGCTGCTTTCTCCGCCGCTCCCTTCATCGGTCCCGCCATCGGTCCCCTCGTTGGCGGCTACCTGTCTGATGCCGCGGGCTGGAGGTGGCTGTACTGGATCCAGCTGATCCTGGCATTCATCGTCTGGGTGCTCATCACGTTCACCGTGCCGGAGACGTACGCCCCAACCATCCTTGGGCGTCGTGCCAAGAAGCTGCGAAAGGAGACCGGGTCGGAGGAGCATGTCACGGAGCAGGACCTGGACCTTCGCCCGTTCATGGAACGGCTGTCCATTTTCCTCATTAGACCACTGCAACTGCTGTTCGGCGAGCTGATCGTGTTCTTGATCTCGCTGTACATGTCGGTGCTTTACGGCCTTTTGTACATGTTCTTCGTGGCCTTCCCGATTATCTATCAGGAGGGTAAGGGCTGGAGTGCCGGCAGTACGGGTCTGATGTTTGTAAGTATTCTCCCCCATACACACACACACACACACATGTCTGTGATGATGATGATGATGATGATGACAACAAGACTGACCACCGATCCCAGATCCCCCTCGCCCTCGGCGTCATCGTCTCCGCCTTCTGCGCCCCCTTCGTCAACACCCACTACCTCAAGATCACGGCGCGCTTTCATGGCCACCCCCCGGCCGAGTACCGGCTCATCCCCATGATGGCCTCGTGCTGGTTCATCCCGCTGGGCCTCATCATCTTCTCCTGGACCACCTACCCGCGCCTGAACTGGTTCGGCCCGGCCTTCGGCGGCTTCTGGGTCGGCTTCGGCTTCATCTTCCTCTACAACTCGGCCAACAACTACCTCGTCGACTCGTACCAGCACCAGGCCGCCAGCGCCCTCGCGGCCAAGACCTTCATCCGCAGCTTCTGGGGCGCCGCCGTCGTCCTCTTCACCGAGCAGATGTACGCCGCCTGCGGCTACCAGTGGGCCAGCATGATCCTGTTCTTCATGGCCCTGGTGTGCTGCGGGATCCCCTTCCTGTTCTGGATCTACGGCGCGAGGATCAGGGCGAAGTCCAAGTATGCGTACGCGGGCGATGATGATGATGATGATGGATTGGAGGATCCGTCGACTGGTGCGAGTGACGAGGAGAACCAGGTCAAGAAGGAAGGTCGTGAGGAGCAGGGTCGTCGCCACAGTGTTCCTGCACCTCCGCTCGTGGCGGGCCCGGCGCCTTGAGAGGTCGATCGATAATTGTTTGGGTTGTCCAGTAATGTGTAAAGAACCGAGAAATTGCCAGGCATCATCCGTCTGATACTGGCTACTCTGGTGAATGGGTCTGCAGAGTATCTCGATACATGCCGACATGTATTTGGAAAATGTCGAGTATGCTGGAAGCGTGGACAGGGAAAACTCCCTAGGTTGACTCGACGCCAAGATACTTCAGACCAGGTCTCGGATGGGATGAAGGAGTTTGTCCATTGGTTGGACAGTGAGCAGGGTGATGAAAGCGAGGACCGAAGATGCAGAGTTATGTCTTCCAGCCCTTAGAATAGATGCTAGACGAAAGGAAAGGATATTAGAGATAGACTTTTTAACATTAGAGGGAGGCATGTGTGCATGATTTGCATTGCTCCCATCCCGTTACAATCATACTTCCACTTGTACCCACGTCGAGACCTCCTGCTAGGCTCGTAAATATCAAGATCTATCGAGAACAATTCATTGAGATAATTCTACAGTGGGTTACAAGGAATCTTGAGTTAGTAAATGTCCCAACACCCTAACGCCGCAACCCAGTGGTGCCGTGGAGCCAGTGATTAATCCCGAGCTGGTATCATTCCCATCCCCCCCCCCCTCCCC
>MUZH01004269.1:0-78993 GCA_003012965.1 Juglanconis oblonga | reverse complement strand
TGATTTTTCATTTATAACTATCTATATAAGCCGCAAAAGAAGAGATGCTAGTATTAGAATAACTAGTATTACGGCTATATACAAGGCATAGTTAGAGACTCCGGTATTAGCTACTATAGCTAGCAGACTATAGCTAGGCGTAGTTATATACGCCTGAAATAAATACTTAGGCTTCGTACGAGGATCGGAGACTTCGTCTCCTCCCCTTCGTACGAGGTAGAGCTGAATAATATATATATTTGTCTCCACCCGGCGAAGTAACTAGAGAAACGAGTACATATGTACGAAGTCCATTCAACAATCTCATATCTTTGCATCGTGCACTATGGTATGCTTCCATCACTTACTGGATAATCCCCGGATAACTATCCCCAGTAGATTCTGCACGACTCTTCAGAGGGAAAATTTCTACACAATCATTTACATAGTACATACTAGGTATTATAGTACCATAGTAGATCTACCATAGTAGATCCTTACTGTCAATACGAAATGAGAATGACATCATCCCTGCGGTTGGCAGCAACTACCGGTGATGAGCACATTTACTACCATTTTGAGCTTCGGATATATCCTGAGTTGCTTCCCCGCGTCCGGAATCCACTTCTTCGGTCGACCTCGCCCGAGACCGAAGCGTGAGAAGCAACATCACGAACAGCTGGCCGGGAGAGACCTCGAGATACTCGATTTGCCAGCTCGCTTCAACTCCGCACCAATCTTGTGCCTTCTTGCCTTCCATAGACTCGGTTGTACTTGGACCAGCAACATGGACGCGGCTATTGAATCACCAGGATTTATTTTGTAGCGTGACAGCCCGCACCAGGACCAGGCATTGTACCTGTGGAAAGATCTCTGGTATGCTTACTGTACAAAGAACTTTCATGTCAACACGTCAGATGCACCTTTCGGTCCTTTCCCGCACCACAGCATCACAACCTTTTGGGGGAAGCATGGTCTCAAGAAGGATATTGCTCACTCTGCTGCCATTGTGGCTGGCGATAGCCACCGCGCTGGAGTATGTCATGGCGCCTCACTCCCCAGCTGAGACACGATGGTCTATCGATGAGAAGCTCGTTGAGCCAAGAACCAGGAATTCTTCAGTGTGGCCGTATGGCCCCTTCAGCACCAAGGGACGAGACATCCTCAACGCCCGTGGTGAGGTGATCACCTGGGCAGGGGTGAATTGGCCTCTCAGCCTCGAGACGATGATACCAGAGGGCCTGGAGTGGGTCTCGGCTGAAGAGATTCTGGACAATGTGGCCAGTGTCGGATTCAACTTCATCCGCATGTGGGTCTTGCCCTGCCATGGCCATGGGCAAATGCTGATTCGAGGCAGGGGCTACGCTATCGAGATGGTAGATCAGGTGTACGACCGTGACGGCGAAGACGTCCCCTTGGAGGTAGCCATGATCCAAGCTCTGGGCTACATCAACGGAACGAAGGCCACGAACGAGATCGTGGCCAAGAACCCCGGCTGGACACGAGAAACGACGCGTTTCGAGATCTGGTCCGACATTGCCAGCATCGCGGCCAAGAAGGGCATCTTCATCCATCCGGATGTGCATGTTGGAAAGGCACAGTGGTGTTGCTCACACGTCGATGGCAACGCATGGTTCGATGACCTGGCCTTCAACACGACCAGCTGGTTGAGGGGTCTCGCGTACGTTGCGGACTGGGCGAAAGACCATCCGAATGTCGTGTCGATGTCTCTTCGCAATGAGCTGCGTGAGTCCTGGAATAACACGGGCCTCTACTACAATTGGCAGACGCTGGTAGGCAATATGACAGCCGGCTGCGATGCCATCCACCAGGCAAATCCCGACATCCTCATCACCTGGTCGGGGATGCAGTACGACGAAGACCTCTCGGCTTTGACAACTAAGAAGAACATCTTGACCGCCCCTTGCTATAAATGCACGGCGATTGTCGACGCCCACCGACGAGACCCGGTCTACTTCGACCTGGACAGCTACTCCTGGTCTGACAAGGTGGTCTGGGAGCTGCATCTGTACTCTACGAGCGAAGATATCGACACTGGGACCTGTGAAATAGTCGAGGCCGGCTTGTACAGGAATGGCTTCAACGCTCTCGGGATCGATCCTCCTGCTGCCTGCAACATCACCAACGACTGCCCGCCACCACAGCGGCTCACGCCGGTGATTCTGACTGAGTTTGGCCATAACCAGGACCCAACGATGTACAACGACACCTTGCAGAGTTGTCTACAGCAGTATACTAAGAAACATGACGTCAGTTGGGCCATGTGGGCGTTGGCTGGCAGCTACCGGATCAGGTCCGGTGCCCAGGGGGTGGGCGATACCTGGAGTTTGTCGAGTTACAACTGGTCTGGTTGGAATTTTCCGGAGGGTATTGAAGAATACTGGAAACCTTGGGTCGCAGCGATGAATGTCACCAAGCTGGGCTGACACTGATGAAGGTAGAGAAAAAACCACCAACCATGACAGACCGCAGCATAGCACGAATAATAATAATGCGATTTGATCAGTCGGTCGAGGCTCTCCTAGAAATAAGAAGCTCATAAATTCTGTCCCAAAATTCTCTGACGCCAAGTTTGTTTACTGGGCAAATCTGAGACTACCGAAAGCGTCTGGCCGTGACATGGCACCGACGCCAAGATACTCAGCCCGATCTCTGGGACTTCATCCCGTTTTTATTCACAGGGGCAGCACGTAGTTTCTGCAACCAGGCCACGGAAAATCGGTTCTTTCCAAGCTTTTGACAGCATCCCTACGTATTTCGCAACCGGATGCCTGAAAAGACCAGACCTGTTGTGTCGGATTCGTTCGCCAAGTGGGTTGCGGAACTTCAGTCAACTATGCGACTATGTGCATTTTGGAACCTGCCCCATACATAGGGGCAAGAGATTTACAACTTGTTTCCGGGTCTTGTTCTTTTTGATGTGGACTCAGTGAACGAGCTTTGCCCCATCATTTCGCACCTTGTTACGTGCTCAACTTGTCTTCCGGAAACTAAACGCTGAGCTGTGCTCTGTTTCCAGTACTATCTTGTAATATCGTCGTTGATCGGCCTTGCATTCTACACTCTAGTCACGATGCAGTTCGGATATCTCTCTTCAGCTCTCCTAGCCGTCTTGGCTTACAGCGAGGCGGGCCTCGGCTTCACGGTAAGGCCCATCAGAGGCCCCCCCCTCGATCAGTCACCAGTGGCACGCCGATTCTGACTTGTTTCTTCACAGGGCGGCTCCACCGGTCAAGTGGCAACGTATATCAAATGGCGCGCCCCTGCGGTCCTCAAGGAACGCCAGATCAGCATCGGCGGTGATGGCAGCCTCAGCCTCGGAGGCCCGGGAGGTCTGACGATCGGTGGTGGTGGTAACCGGCAGGGCGGAGCGGCCGCAGAAGCCCCGGGTGCAGCCAACACCACGAACGCGCAAGGAAATGGAGAGGCGGCCCAGGGCCAGGGCCAGGGCCAGGGCCAGGGACAACAGACCCAGTCCACATCTCTGGGAGACTTCATTGCCGCAGCCACGGGAGCCGCGAGGAACCAGACTGGCGCTGCGGGCGCTGCGGGTGCGGGAGCTACTCCTGAGCAGGGTGTCCAGGGGAAAGAAGGGGCCGGTGCTGCTGAGACCGCGGCTAAGGAAGGACAAGGAAGCGGCCAGGCTGCTCAGCAATCTGCTGCTGAAGGAGCAGGCCAAGCCGGAGCTGGAGCCGCCAACGAGGGAGCTGCGAAAGCTGGTGAAGCGGCTGCTGCGGAGGGTCAGCCGAAGGCAGTGGCCGAGTCGGAGCAATTTTCCGAACAGGCCGGTATCACGTTGGGTGCTGATGGGTCAGCCCAGAACCTGGGAGGGAACTTGGGCATCACAAAGGTATTTGAGTCCCATGCCCCTTGACGATCGCCCCCGGTGATTATGATGATATGTTGGAGTGTATCGAGCTGACCATTTCTACTATTTGGCAGGGTAGTGATGGGAGCACGTCTGTCGGTGGAGATAATGGGATCAACGTCTCAGCCGCTGCTCCTGCTCCTGCTCCTGCTGCTGCTGCTCCTGCCGCTGCTCCTCCTGCCGCTGCTCCTCCTGCCGCTGCTCCTCTTGCCGCTGCTCCTGAGGCTCCTGCTCCTGAGGCTGTTGCTCCTCAGGCTCCTGCTCCCGCAGTGCCTGCTCCTGCTGTACCTGCTGCTCCTGCTGAGGGTCAGGGAGAAGCTGCTGAGTAGATGCGAGGTTTCTGTTGGAAAGCCGCTCGGCATGATCATAGGAGTGAGGCGAGGCTTTCAATTTTGGTACCCCCCCCCCTTTCTTTTCAAGGCTAGAATTCATACCGTGCGAATGACATATCTCAGTCCCTGACTTTGTCATCAGCATGGCCTTCTGAGGTCGTCATGATTTCTATGACTTTGCAATGTGACGTTTTGTATCCTTTGCTCTACCTAGGTAACCTAGGTAGTCTAGGTCATGGGCAGCCTCGGAACTCCTTCTATGTGGTCGTGATCTGCCCGACCTTTGTCCGATTCACATGAAGGTGCGAGGGCTCATGGAATTCTCAATAAGTAGTCAAGGATGTGTGATTACATAAAGCACACGGATATACATACCCGTATACACATAGGATCGAAGGAAGAATAGTGAATGTGACGTCAAGCCTCTTAATGTTACCTAGGTAAGTTGGAATTTTGCAAATTCCTCCAACTCGTCAGAGCTTATCCTGTTCTTTGCTTTTCCCCCCCTTCTCCCTTCCTTGCAATATTGCTTGTGCTTTCTCTGGCATGATCCTATTCGTCCTTAGATTTATTAAGAAGCTTTTGTTAGCTTTGTTGAACCCCTATTCGTCTTTGCAGAGGGTTTTGTCCCCACTATGCGGGCGCACACAGCCGAAATTGCTGTGTATCCAACAATTTACCTACCAAAGAAGTGCAGGCTAAAACGTCAATGATGTCAATATGCGGTGGGCTATGGAATCCCCATCCAGAAGGTCGGTTCCTTTGAGTCCCTTTTTGTGATCCATTGAAGCTGCGCGGTACCCTTTCGCCGTGGTTTTATCGGTCCACATCTCCATTGAGATCATCGATACGGTCTTGGTCAATTTCGAAGAATAGGAGGAGCTCCAAGGATTCCAAATTTCGCGCTATTTGTCCGATGTCTGGTGGCGGCCTTTTTGCTTCCAAGGTCAGTTGTAAGGTCAGTTGTAACTTGTGTGACCTCTTCGGCGACGGTTGGCCTCCGACGCGTAAGCCTCAATTGTACAGGGGCGAATGATCGACCCACTTTTCAAGGTGTTGACAACAAGATCATGAGATGCCGGGAGAGAGGCGAGATTTCGGCCGTGGGGTTTGTACCTAGATACTTTGCTCTCTAGATACAAGATACAGTACGTGGTATGGCCGGACAGCACTATAACAGGGCGGCATACGATGGGGGCATACGATGGGGGCATACGATGGCGGCCGATCAAAGATCATCAGGCTGCCGCTGAAATGAGTAGCTGCCCCTTGCATGAATGCAGGTCTGACGTGCAGGAGATCGCGGGAGATACCTACAACACGGTACCACAGTACCACAGTACCATAGTGCGTGGCCCACAGCGAAAATCACCTTGACTTTCAGAGTGGGGGTGGTAAGGTGGTAAGCCCACACTGCGGCGAAGTGGGAGGTTTTGCGAAGAAAGATGCTCACCTCAGCACTTTACCACTTGGACAGGCCTTCTGAGCCGGCCATTGATGAAAAGAAAGGAAGCAGAATTTCATGAGCGCACGGATGGGACGCGCACTTCAAACGCGGGCATTGTGCCGATATCTTCGCGGCCCACGTCGTCCGGCCCACGTCGTCCATCCGTAACTTGATAAGGCTCCCTTTCCGCCCCGACCCCACGGAGAATCTTAATTCAACCCATGAGCATTTGCCGACGCCACAGGGCCCGAATGCTACCATTCTCAAGCTGGCCAACTGCAAACATAGACGCCATCGTTGATCCACAATTGCATGTGCTCGTTTCAAATGCCCACGCTGGTTGGACCCTGCACCCGCCGATTGGTTGGTCGTCAGTGGATCCGACCTACTTTGTACTTCCTTCGACCTCACCCGCGGGCGCTAGGCTGGAGTCCTGCCCTTGCCATCCCCCCCGCTCAGGCTGCAAACACGCAAAAACAAAGACGATATTTAATAGGAGGATGCGTCAGTGTCCTGCGCGAGTCCTCGCTCCCATGATGGGTTTCCGCATTCCTAGGGCCGTTCCCTTTCTAACATCGCCAACATGGTTGGCTTCCACTCCTTTATACGATGCCTGCTGGCAGCTTCACTTGTTCGCGCCGCTCCTTCTCGAACGCTGGACGCTGGCTCGTCCCCTTCACACCGTGACAAACGAGCAGATACAGCAACAGCATCGTCAGACGACAAGCTCGTCTTTTGTCACTTCATGATTGGAATTGTTTCCGACCGGACCAGCGCAGCCGACTACGATTCGGACATGCAGCTGGCCAGAGACCTCGGCATTGATGCTTTTGCCTTGAACATCGGCACAGATGAGTTTACCGACGAGCAGCTTGGGTACGCGTACGAGTCTGCGGCCAACAACGACATGAAGGTTTTCATCTCGTTCGATTTCAACTGGTTCGACCCAGCCACGGATGCAGACACCGTCGGCCAGATCATCGCCGCGTACAGCACACAATCCGCACAGCTCAAGGTGGATGGCGCCGTCTTTGCTTCTTCTTTCGCCGGCGATGGCCTCGATGTCGCGGCGGTGCGAAGTGCTGCCGGCGTCGATGTCTTCTTCGCTCCCAACTTTCATCCGTCCGAAACCACCGATCCCACTGTCTCCCTCGACGCGGCCTTGAACTGGATGGGCTGGAACAACAACGGAGACAACAAAGCACCCACGGCGGACACCATCAACATCACGGTCCTGGATGGTGACCATATTTACAAGGAGTGGTTGGCCACGAGGTCTGCACTCAAGTACATCGCACCCGTCTCTCCGTGGTTCAGCACGCACTACGGCGCCGAAGTCAGTTACAGCAAGAACTTCGTCTTCCCGAGCGATCTTCTGTGGTTCGAGCGCTGGAACCAAATCCTATCCTTGAGCCCTCAGTATGTGGAGATTATCACCTGGAACGACTACGGAGAGTCACATTATGTCGGCCCGTTGTCCTCGCCACATTACGACGACGGAGCATCAAAATGGGTGAATGATATGCCTCACGACGGCTTCCGGGACATGGCCAAGCCTTTCATCGCGGCTTTCAAGGCTGGCGCGTCATCTGTCGACGACTACATCACCGAGGACCAGCTCATCTATTGGTATCGACCAACTCCGAGCGATGTCGAATGCGACTCGACTGACAACACCATGACGGCCGGGTCCAACAGCAGCGGGAATTACTTCCATGGGAAGCCGAACGGCTACCAAGATTTCGCGGATGCAGTCTTCGTGGTAGCTCTTCTCACCGCTGATGGTACCGTGACCATCAACTCTGGGGGCACAGTTACCACCTTGGACGGCGTAGCTGGGGCAAATGCCTTCCAAGTCCCCATGGGTATTGGTCAACAAAGTTTCTCGCTTACACGCGATTCTGAAACTGTCCTGAGTGGGACGAGTCTGAAGGACATACAGGATGAGTGTAAGTCCAGATCGAGCCCAACTTGTGTCTGAAATGGGTCAAACGCTGACTTTGACGATCAGGTATTTGTGGTATCTACAACTTCAACGCGTATGTGGGTACTCTGCCCGCGGGGACCGCAGACCCTCTCCTCGAGGAAGGCCTCATTTCTTTCACGGTTGGGTTGTCCGTGACGACCTGCTCTGCAACGGCATCCCTGGGCACTCCCACCGACGTCGTAGCCTCAACGACAGATGGGAGCAGCGTGGGTGCCACCGGGTCAGGTCAACCCGCCTCGACAGCCGTTGCACAGACGACGGCTGCGGCCTCAAACTCCCCTGTGGCAGCCTCGAGCTCCCCCGTCACAGCCTCAGCCGCACCGCCGGCCCAGCCCTCAGCAAGCTCAAGCTCCGAGGCCATAGTCTACGTGACAAGCACTATTCAAATCACGGTAATAGCCTCGGGCGTCCAGGCCACGGTCTCGGCAGCGTCCCAAGCCCAGGCCTCAGCTTCCCCAACCTCGAGTGCCACCTCGGACTGCAACGCGGGCACAGTTGCAGACGGCCAGTCGGACAACCTGTTAGGACTTTGCGATTTTGCATGCTCCCACGGATTTTGCCCAGAGACATATTGTACCTGTACATCCACAGGCACAGTTGAGACATACACGGCAGGCGTGAGCACCAGTGGATGTTCGATTGACGGCGAGGACTCGATCTACGACGACCTATGCGCTTATACTTGCAGTTGGGGCTATTGCCCGGATACAGCTTGTACCACAAGCTGTTAGCAGCAGTCGAGCTGCCCTTTCTTCTTCCTCTTCGTCTTCTTCATTTCTTGTTTTCTCCACTTCTTGTCACTCCTTGCCTTTGGACGGAGTCTTCTAGGGAAATACCCAACATTCGACCGGCGGGGGTGCTGGTTTTGACCATAAATTCGATCTATGGACATAGTTATTTGAAATCCAAAGTGGACATTGCACCCTGCAGAATTGCACCAACTACCAACAGGACATGCAGCGCCTTATGGTTCAGAACCTAGGCGATTCCAAGACAGTCTAGTAGAAGGTATCGACGATGGCCCTTTCAGGTATGGGTGTAGATGGCTCCAATGATATCACTATTACCCATCTAGGGATGTATATAATTCCTTAGAGAAAATGAAAAGCATTATCCCGTATTAAGGTGCTTGAAGCATAAGTGGTTATTGTTTTTAAGCTGTTAATATAGCTATAAAAGCTGTAATAGTTTCCTTTATATAATGGAGAATGCTCGAAAGCCTAGCACCCAAGATTATACAGTGCCGTTAGCAGTAAGAGGGTAGGATAATAGCTATTAGACTAGAGTGGATGGATGATGTTGAGATTATAAGAGCTTTATAAGCTGGTCGATGCTAGCTTGTAATGCTATCAAAGTTCAGACATCATCGATACAGCTAGTCCAAGACTGGCGTCGACGCCAACATATGGCACAGCTTGAAGCATAATAATCTCCTGTATTGAAAAACATGTCAATGACATCTTATTATCGAAACGGTCTCACAGAGAACAGGTCCCTGAAGTAGGACAACGCACCACGCTCGCTCGCACCTGACCTGAAGACTTTCCTTAAAGACAAGCTAGACTTGCACCTTGGCATTGACGCCGATTTCCATCCGGGGAGGCGCCACCATCATGAGGTTTCCGACTTCCATAAGCTGTCCAAGGACATACAGGCCCCTGTTGGCAAGGTCGATTTCATCGCGGTCAGGGGTTCTCACGGGGAGTGACGAGGTCATAAAGACGGCCAACGATGGTGGTGATGAGCTGAGGCGGTTGGAGAACGGGAGGTAAGCAGAGGACAAGCGCTGCATTCAAGTCTTAGACTCACAGCATGATGCATAAGGTTTAAATGGTTATTGTTTTCAAGCTGTCAATATAGCTATGAATGCTGTAACAGTTTCCTTCATGCAATAGAAGATGCTCGAAAGCCCAGCACCCAAGATTATGCAGTGCCGTTAATAGTAAAAGAGCAAAACAATAGCCAAACCTTAGACTAGAGTGGGTGGACGACATCAATGTTGAGATTATGAGAGCTCCACAAGCTACTTGAAGCTAGCTTGTGATGCCATCAAAGTCGCATAAGGTTTAAAGATACTTCAGAAAGTACGTTCAGCCGCGGGGATGCTGGCTTGGAAAATGGGCCGATCATCAACCCCAGATATGACCATTGGTTCTGCCTGTCCCGCTGTATTTGCTGTGACACCCGCGATGTTGTGTCACTGGGTGTTAATGACTGGCCAAAGAGGCTCACGTTGCCTGTGGACCAACAAACACCTTGCGCCCAAGGTCTCAGCTCATTGATTAGGCATTTCAAGGCGCAGGTGGCATCTTCCTGAACATGCAAACATCTGTCCAATAGTTGAAGGATTTGCCGAGACTGACTTTAACACATCCTGATTTCAAGAGGCACACGCCGAAGTCGAAGAGCACTCAGCTCTCTATAGATAGCCCTCCAGCACGAACGTCATTATGGGACTCTTCCTTTTTCTTCTAGCAGTCCTTTGGCACACCTGGCAGCACGTTTCCGCCCAAGACTTCTCGAACTACGCCAATGGCTGCGTGCACGTGGAGTACAACGGGGACTACACCTCGACCATCGGTCTGAACTGCGGCCCGAACAACGCCAGTGTGCCTCCCGTCCCGTCCTATCTCAGCCTCGACAACTGCCTGTCCTTCGTCGACGGCAGCCTCGTGGGTGGCCAAGGGTGAGGACACACATGAACGTCCTCTTCGTGGGCGGTTGCTGAGCTCGGAGCTGACGGAGCGCAGTGGCGGGTACATATCGAAGACCAACTGCAGCGGTTGCACGTCTCCGGGTGACAATGCGTACTCCTACTCCTGCACTTGCGACAAAGCCCGGACGCCCAACCTCCAGCTGAGTGAGTTGATTTCTTCGCTGAGCCGTTCGTCCAAGGTCTTGACTGATACGCGTGGTCTCTAGATGACCTGATTGGGGTCAACTCGACCGACGGGAACATCTGCTGCAACGCAGGCACCTACGGGGAACCGGCTGTCCGCTGCGGTGGGGCTGCGACGTGAGTTTGCACTGGGGTGAGAGAGTTCAACTGGGAGATCGCGAGCATCATTAGGGCGAGAGGGTGGAAAAGGGACAGTATACTGTGGGTGAAGGGGGCTATTTGCCTGCGCACAATGTCAGTTTGGGTAGAATGATCACTCTTGCACAGTGACTAAACCTCTCCTAGGGCGGTCTGTCTTTTAAGGGGTGATCGATCTCCTTCGTATTGACCAGATAAGTGAACACGAACACAGGTGTGCTTCTGGAAGCTAGGTATGCGTCAGTTTCTGGAGCGAGACGCGACACATCAGGCCACAGGGTTCGGGTCGTGGAAGATTTCACCCAGGGGGCTCGGTCCGACGGCCGGCCGCTGAGGACCCTGATTTTCGACGGCTAATTTTGCGAGAATGACGTCCCTCCAGTGGCCGAGCCAGGCGCCGAAACGTGCTGGGGGTTCCATCTTCATTGCTGTCCCGCGGTGCCCATCTTGACTCTTCTCACCTCATCACGACGCTTTTTCTTCTCGTCCCACTTCTGTCGTCATTACCAGAGCTCTGTATCTTCCTAGAGGTGTCATCCGTCATAGAATTAGAGGCAAGATGGGCTCCTCCAACCCAGCCGCGCTGCCGGCTCTGAAAACCAGCCCGAAGTACATTTTCTTCACGGACTTCGACGGCACGATCACCTTGCAAGACAGCAATGACTTCATGACGGACAACCTCGGGTTCGGAACGGCGATGCGGAAGAAGGGCAACGAGGATGTGCTACTTGAGAAGCGCGATTTCCGCGACTCGTTTCAGGAGATGATGGACTCCATCAGCACACCGTACAATCAGTGTATCGACCTTCTCCTGAAGAACATCCAGCTGGACCCATACTTCAAGGAGTTCCACGCCTTTGCCAAGGCCAACAACCTCCCGATCGTCATCTTGAGCGGTGGCATGGAGCCCATTATCCGCGCGCTGCTTGGTCACCTGCTGGGCGAGGAGGAGGTCAAGGAGATCCAGATTGTCAGCAACAACGTCAAGGCACGACCGGGCAAAGACATCAACGACGAGAGGGGTTGGGAGATTGAGTTCCACGACGCCAGGTGAGTATCAAGCTTCTCAGACTTGAGGATTCGAGCGGGGACGGCTCATGTTAACCCCTGGGCAGCGGCTTTGGACACGACAAGTCCATTGAGATCCGGAAATACTCCCAGCTGCCGGAGAGTGAGCGCCCCGGTATCTTCTATGCCGGCGACGGTGTGTCGGATCTGTCCGCAGCAAAGGAGGGAGACATCATGTTCGCTAAGGCCGGACGCGACCTCGTCATGTACTGCGAGAGGGAGAAGGTCCCCTTTACGACTTTCAACGACTTCAGCGACATCCTTTCTGTCGTCAAAGATGTCGTGTCCGGGAAAGTCACCATCAAGGACGCCGCGACCGGTCGGGCTTGATAGAGATGCAGGTGACCTATATTTCTTTCAGATCTCATCGTCCGGATAGACATAGATGCCCATTAGAGACTTGGACCGCATGTTACATAGAAACAGCTGCAATTTCAAAGAGGAGAAACAGCCGGTGTTCACATGTGAAGAAATAATTGATTGAGCGAAGCAGGTGGCGGGGGAGGGGGTGATTCTGCCGTTGGTCGGTGGGGGGTGGGCGGTTCGGGACCCCCCAGTCACCGCCCTGGGCGGTAACTTATCGATAAGAAAATTTCTAGAGACAGGGACCCAACCTCAACGTCGTCTGTAAATCCGGAGCGAATACTTACAACCCCCCAACTCTTCATCTTCAACCAACAGTTTTTTTTATCATGGCCCCCTCAACTACCGTCACCAAGCAGAGCAGCGCGCCCCAATTTGAGGTCGACCCTGACCAGGTACGGGCTATTCCAAACCCCTTGCGCCGAACTATCCGCTGACATCCTATCGCAGGCCCTCAAAGCCTCCAAGGCGCTCCTCGCGCACATTAAGAAGACGGCCAGCGACAATGCCGCCAGCGCCACCAAGAAAAACATCCTCGACGTTGCTGACGAAGAGCAGCCCCTCTCCGTGGCCGAGACACCCATCTGGATGACCGTCACCACCAAGCGTCACATCCACGACTCCAAGAAGCTGCAACCCAGCAAGATCGTTCTGCCGCATCCCCTCCACGATGATCCGGAGGCCACCATTTGCCTGATCGTCGCCGATCCCCAGCGCCACTACAAGAACGTCGTGGCCTCCGAGGAATTCCCCGAGCATCTGCGCAGCCGCATCACCCGTGTCATCGATCTCAAGCACCTGACGGCCAAGTTCAAGCAGTACGAGGCCCAGCGCAACCTCTACTCCGAGCACGACATCTTCCTCGCCGACGACCGCGTCATCAACCGTCTGCCCAAGGCGCTGGGCAAGACTTTCTACAAGAACACGGCCAAGCGTCCCATACCTATCATCCTCCAGCAGAAGAAGCTGAGGGAGGATGGCACCCGGGGCAAGAGGGTGAAGAGAGACCCTAGCGAGATCAACTGCCGCCCGACGGTCGAGGTCGTCGCCGAGATCGAGAAGGCCATCGGCGCCGCGCTCGTTCATCTGTCGCCCTCCACAAACACGGCCGTGAAGGTCGGCTTTGCCAGCATGGAACCCGAGGCGCTGTCCGAGAACATCGTCAAGGTGGCTAACGAGATGGCGAACAAGTACGTGCCGAAGAAGAAGAACGGCATCAAGTGCATATTCGTCAAAGGACCCGAGACCGTGGCGCTGCCCATCTGGCAGGACACCGAGTTGTGGCTGGACGCGGCGGCCGACGTGATCGCCAACGGCTCGGAGCTGGCCAAGGCCATTGAGGCCAAGAAGGAGCAGGCTAACGTGGGTAAGAAGCGTAAGACCCTCGACTCGGCCGACGAGGAGCCTAAGGCGAAGAAGGCGAAGAAGGAGGACTTGCCTGAAGGCAACGATGACAAGCTCGACAAGCAGATCGCTCAGCGCAAGTCGAAACTTCGCAGCGCCAAGGCGAAGGCCAAGTCAGCCCTGGAGGACTAAGTGTGTCGCTTCATTGTTTCTTCTTGCATTTGGCGGCGTTTGGAGTTGGCAGGGTAGCCGAAAAATCTGCATACAGATACCTAGATGATATCTCTGTCGCTGTGGGTGATAGGGCCGCGGAGATCTGAGATGAAGAACCTGAGAACCATCTTCACCACTTATCTGTGAGGAATGTTTCTTGACTGTCTAATTCCGTCCTTGACATTTGCCTGCCAGACGTCAAACTATACGGGGAGGTGTCAGATGACCACTGGGGAGCTTGCATTTGTAGCTTTTGGTCCAATGTAATGTGACGTATAACAATAAGAACCAAAGTAGTCGCGAGGTTTTTTGTTTGTTTGTTATCTTGAACTAACGATGTGTCCGCCGTTTCTTGCCCTCAATGCAGTTTTCCCCTCAGGCGAAGATCGGCCGACCCTATGCTGCTGAAAGCTAGACAATCCTGCCGCAATGCTCCCAGGCCTCAGTCGAGTGCATGTTGCGTCCAGCCCCACCCCTCCACATTTTTTCGTAATTATAGACTTATTCACTACCACTTCTCTCCATTCTCCCGTTTGGTAAGGGTGACGTCCGCGCTTTTTGCATTGCAGCAGATGGCGCTTCCCATGCGGCGTTATAGTACACCAGCAGACATACTATTGCCTTGTAGTTCAGGTGGCAGGGCTCTAGTCGTCTTTGTCACATGTATCTCAGCTCTGTGACTCAGGTGTTATGATCTCCGATAAATGTACATGTGGTATGTTTCTTGTCAATAACCTCAACAGGATACATGAGTGTTCCTGTGTCCGGACGAGACAGACGTATTGCCAAGTCCACATAGTTCCAAAGGCCCGCAGGAGGCAACGGTAATGCTTCCCCCCACACGGGTCCTTACCTAGGTATGAAGTCATGAGTCTCTATTACGATGGTCATTATCTGATATTGTGGTAGCGGGCAGTCCCTCCCCTCCGGCCGGGATGGAGACTTGGTTTTTTCCTTCATCATTGATTCTACCTTGGGATGGCCCAGTACTAATATTATACTTTGTATGGTACATTGGAAATATCTATGGAAGGAGGACGGGCGGTTCTTTGTCATACATGCCTGCACAGAGGTGTCTCTGAGATGTGCAGAGGAGGGAAATAGGATGGCTCTAGTCTTTCCAAGTCTTGTGATTAGGTAGCCCGAGCAGGACCCGAAACGCTGCCCATCCGTTGT
The DNA here is from genome assembly GCA_003012965.1 of Juglanconis oblonga. Lineage (NCBI taxonomy): Eukaryota > Fungi > Ascomycota > Sordariomycetes > Diaporthales > Juglanconidaceae > Juglanconis > Juglanconis oblonga. The sequence continues at coordinate 64,158 of MUZH01004269.1, read as the reverse complement.
AGGTACTACTTAGATAACTTTTCTGGTCTTCGTTTCCTGTTGGGCAGTCAACTACCCTGCGGGCAAGAAAATGCAAGCCAGTGCCGGCCTAGCTCACGTTTTCTACACGGTGACCCCTCCCCCCGTTTCCAGGAGCATCGACACACCGGAGGCCTGCGGTTGCTCGTTATGTCATTGACGTGACTTGCAACCTACGTCTTGCGACCTGCGTCCTGCGACCTACGTCTTGTGTTCCCTGACCCTTGACTCGGAGTCATCAAATCATCATCATCAACTGTTTCTGTCCCGCTGCACATCGACCTCCTGTCCTACATCTACTACTACCATGGGCTCTCCTGGAGAAGACAGATTCAATGGTGCTGGACCAGGTTCTGGAAGAGGCGAGGACAAGAAGCCGACCGATAGAAAAACCAATTCTGCAAGCCGTGACTCTGGACCTCCGAATAGGGAAAGAGGTGCACCTCCTGTACGAGGTGGTTACGGCAGGAGCAGGAGGGCTGCTGCCGCCGATCCCTCTTCGCCCAGGCAACCGCAGAATGAACAGCGTCCAGAGCCCCCGCCACGGTCACACCCCATGGAGAGGCAGCGGGCAAGATTCGAGGGCAGGTCATTCGGACAAGCTAATCGGCCGGGGGCTTCCTCTCACAGCGATTACTTGCCTGGCATCCACTCGAGCTATGCCCTGATGCACGCGTCTCCGACACAACCCAGTCCACCTTCGCTTCCTCAGTCACAGACCATGCAAAGTAGCCCTCCTGCTGGCCCACACACGCCTGCAACATGGATGCCCCCAGCCACTGCAGGTATTGTTGCTCCATGTCTTGACAGCAGCAGCATCGGGTACGGCTCATTTGTGGCCCCAGTTATGTGGCTTGAACACCAAACCCCCGATTTCAACCTCGATTTCAACCCCGGCGGATACCCTCAATCGAACCAGACCGGTTCTGATCAGACCTTCCTGGACTATGATGTGCAAGACATGATGCTTGGCAACTCCCCCCGGCGAACATCTTCAGTCTCAACGCAGCCGCTCCGCCAACGCCACAACCCATCTCAAGGCCAGGGATCGACACATCACAGCGTACAGGGCGGTAGGAATACCATGCCGACCGACTCAGGAAGATCACAGGCTGCACAGTCTCCTCTGGAGCCTCTGGACGGTCTTATCTCGGAAACGGAATTGCCTGCACAGAATCACCGCTCTCAGAGCATTCAGAACCGAAGTCGTACCGCCAAGGGAACAAGGAAGAGGAAGAGAGAGAGAACGCCGACCAGCCCGCCATGAAGATCTCCCAGATTCTCAGCGCAATATCAAGAAGCCACGGGGTCGTTTCGAGGACGAAACCTGCTCGTACGCATTCCGCCCTGAACATATGTCGCACTGGCCCACCCTCTCCATTTGGGTCACCCGTGTTTCTCGAGAAGCCAGCCACCCAATTCCCTGAAAAACCGTGTCACAAGTGATATACCACAGACACGCCCAATACAAACACAGTCCAAGCAAGTAGCACAAGGTTTGTGATGGCTTGATTGTCCGTGGAAAGAGAACCACTCGAGCTCGGCAAGACGGATTCCCACATGCAAAGCAGAACGGAGCCACGGTAGGAGTTACTCGATTTTCTCGAGGAACCCTTCCTACGATTCTCTTGCATCGTGGAAACCATGTTCCCATGAGACAAGGCGCCAGTCCGTACGCCCGAGGTCATCCAGGTCTGGCCGGAGGAGCTCGACTTCCCAGTCCTGATCTGCCCGCCCTGCTCACTTGACGCAAATCCGGGCCCGAGGGAATACGGGAAGTACTTGCCATCTACATACCATGGCCTGCCCCCTGCCCCATCGTGGATCCAAGACGTCTGCGCGCGTGTCATCCCTGTCCCCAGGATACCGGTCTGGCTGTAGCCACCAGGCGGTTTTGGTACGTCTCGTCCTGGGGGCTCTGTTCCCGAGCCAATCTCGGAGTTCGAACAGGGCGGCGCCATGCCTTTGAGCGTCGACAGCAGCACGACTGATCCACACTCACCGCAGTTTGGCGACGGAGGTCTTCTGGACCCCTATCACTTGCCAAACTATCCCAGAGATGCTGGAAATTCCCATAAACATCCCGGGACCACACCGACCACGTCTCATCTTGCCCATGCGGTCCTGGATGGCGCAGACCAAGGAGTGACGGTCAGGAGGAGTTTGAAATTTTTGCGAATAATTTTTACTAATGTTAATGCTATTTCTAAACCAGAGAAGGCGGGTGCGAATTTTCCAGGTTAATGTTTAGTTGGAACGTGGAACATGATGTTTTTGGAATCCAAGCTAACTGGTAATGTTTTAATTGAAATTTTGAATAGTAGTGGTAATCGATGAGAATAGATGGATCTTCGCAAAGCTACCTAGATAAGAATGAAAGGACCTCTTGCCCTCCCCTCCCCTCCGCAAAAACCCTCCCCTGAATTCTATAAAGCCTTCTGCCCAAAGTCGTATTTTCTCTCTCTCTCTCTCTCTCTCTCTCTGATGATGCTTTCCGAGCAGGCTGAGCCACTCAAGGCCATCCTACTTGACACTGTTTGTGGTATGGGAAGGAGTGATGGAGGTACGGCGGTGATTATCTATCCATCTTCCCATCCGGGAAAGAGATTCAGCTTTTGCTCTTCATGATCAACTTCTCCACCGTTTTGGCTGGCCGAAAAAAGACTGTCTGGACTCGCCCCCGGGTAAGTGGGGAGGAAGGGTGAGGGTGGCAACAGAGGGGGAAAAGCGTTTCTACGGGACCCAGTTCCCACCTCTGCGGCGATCCGCTCTCCCACCCTTTCTGCAACTTTTGGTCGTATTTCCAAGACGCCAAATCTCTGGACTGAGAACGGATCATTGATGGATTTCCTGCATCGTGGGTCACTTGGTAGGTGCGCCAGACTCCGGGGTATCAATGCCCATAGTTTTCGGGAGGCGAGCGTTGGAATGGAGGCACAAACACTAATAAGATAGCTGCATCATTCTGCCTTGAGAAATTCTATGAGAAGACTGTGACATGAGGGGAGGTATTCTAGGGACAACGTGAGGTATGTTGGATCCACCTCAAGACACGGGCGTGAACTTTAGTTGAGTTCTGTGAAGTTGGTGTAGGCCAGCTCCGCCGCAAAGCCCGCAGCCACCTTCGCAAATTCCAGCATGTAGTCGAAGTCGATGTGATCCATCGTGTCGTTTGCAGTATGAATATAGGGGTACAAATCATCCACTTCGTCCAGAAATGCCGACTCTCCCAGCGCGGCTGACGGGAAGCCATTTTCCCAGGCAGACGCATGGTCGGAGCACTTGTAACCGCAAGTCGTGTCGCCTGGCTCAGCCTTCGAGTAGTTTCGGATCAACTTCTTGGTGAAAGCCGTCAAGTTCTCGTCAATGTGATCCCCATGGACCGCAATCTTGGGGGACCCAGCCTCGTGGCCACCAGAATAACCCACCATGTCGAGATTCAAGAAAGCCTTGACAGATCGCGACTCGTTCCGAAATGTCTCGAACACTGAACTCGAGCCGACCAAGCCAATCTCTTCTGCACCGTACCAGTGGAACTGTACCTCGTTTGTCTGGTCCAATTTCAGCCATTGGAAAGAGCACAACCATCGTGGCAATGGTCGTTGAATGACTGGATGACCGGCAGATGGAAGCAGAAAACTTACCACACGCTTCTCCAAAAAGAGAGGCAACAATACCCGCAGAACCTCGAGCAGAAGGACCATGCTCGAGCCGTTGTCATCGGCTCCGGGCGCAATCATATCCTCGAGGGATTTATTCGGGTCCGAGAAATCTCTCACATTGATTGAGTCTATATGCGCTCCGATGACGATGATATCATTGTGTTTGGAGTATGGCTCGTCGGCCAGGATCTTGATAATGGTGCTCTGCTGTGGAGTCTTGTTCGAGATGAATCGGAAGGTTGCGGCGTTGGAAGACGCGGTCTCCAGTGCCACCTTACTGTTGTCCACTAGTAAGACCATTTACCTTGTCTTATAGATACAGAAAAGGAGTCGAATAGCGTGGAGAAGATTTGAGGAGACTCTACGTACAAGATCTCCTCGAGAGTCGAGGCGAGCTCAGTTTGGGCTTCTCTGCCGTAAGATGAATTGCAATGGCGATTTGGGAAGATAACGGGCCTGTCATGGTCTGCATGGGAGAAGTAACCGAGATCCTCGATCATCCGAGATTTGTCTAGACGAGGGAACACCTCGTTCCGCAGAACCGTCTCCTGGGACAGTTGGCTCGGGTAAACGACCGATTGGGCCGCGTACTTGGGAGCAGTGGCCACAGCAGTGGAGGGACAGAACTCGGGGCCCAGCTGGGGCAGGCAGGGAGGCACCAGAGCAACGGCCAGGCTGCTGAGAGAGCCGATGAGGAAAAGAGTCTTGGGAGCCATCGTTGGGGTGGGTGGGTGCGTGCTGGGCGTGGAGCGGAGAGATCGAGGCGTCTGTGTGTGAGGGACTGGAAGCGACTGGACTGGAAACGATGTTGCAAAGGAAATGCTGACGATGGATGAGGTGGGTGAAGTATGGATGGGAGAAGGGCAGAAAAAGACACACACACACAAACAAATAAAAACACAAACAAGAGGCGCCGAGAAACGGAAAGCCCAGAGGAGAGAGATCGTGAGTGCCATCTTCGATTCATTCCCTCCTTCTCCTTGTCGCCGGCCTGCTGGCTTCCTTCCGTTGTCTTGCCATTCTCGGAGATGATTCTCCCATGAACACCTGCATCTTCAAGCTGTAAAGCATCCCGCCACGGACCTTCCTTCCTGCGAAAGTAGACAGACATCATCTCCTTGCTTCTCCGTCTTGCACGAGAGTCGAAAGCCTTCGTCGCGACCGCCCTCCCAAGGAGTCCTTGACTCCTTCCTGCATCTCAGTGGCTTCCAACAGCACCTTGCAAGCAACCACCCTCATCCAAGGATCACCCTTCGCGTTGACGCACCAGGTACCCGGCTACCAGGTAGGTAGGTATGTGGTGTGGTGGTGACTGCTGGGCCTCGGGCCTTGGGAGGAGCTCTGAATCTGTGGATGCCAGCCCGACAAGCTTGGACAGCTGAACGACATCTGAGCCAGCATAGCCTTTCTTTCTCATATTCATCAGAGAAGTGAGCTGGGAGCCATCAAAGCCCGGCCCTTCAGTAGCTGCGACGTTGTAGTGTAAGCAAGTGGTCGACAAGCCGGGATCCGGTACCCCGGCCCCGGCCCCGGCCCCGCTCCGGCGAGCAGTGGAGCCTCCGGGTCCGGAAAGCCCGGATGGAGAACGACATACCTCTCAGGCTGTGTCAACAACCAATCCATCGACCTCGGATGGTAGTCAAGGCGACTCATAGGTAATTATATCGAGTACTCCGCCCAGACACAAAATGAAAAACCCGAGCTGGAGATTCACATATTTTGTGCACCCGTAATCTGTCCGACCTGCTGCATTCGGGGATGCCAAGCACGGTCGCCAGCGACGGCTTGCTCCGGTGCTGTGGCCTGTCGGGACCATGCACCGTTCCAAGATTCCATTTGCCGGCGTGTTCTCCCTAGGAACGTACGTAAACCGACTAAGTTTTCAGCCAGCATTCGTCCAGGACCCTTATGCGTCGGTCGGTCGGTAGATATTCGGGGTCCGACCTCGTAAGTTGTACGGACCGGACCTGCTTGTTAGTGCGAGCTTGACGCGGAGAGCAAGCTTAACTAGGATGCACACTGCATACCTACTTCAGCACGTCTCGCTTGACTCTTTCTCCTTCCTTCAGCCCCGCCTACCTCCCCCTCCCCTTCTCCGAGAAAGCAGTAGTTGGCGAGACCACTCTTTGGAACATCCAGACGAAATTGCTACGCACCGTCTTCGCTCACCATGGCCTCCACTTCGCGGGCCCCGACCGAGAACCAACTCTCGCCTCTGCACGGCCCCCACGTCCTCATCACCTCGCACAATGACGAGGGGAAGGCCGTGATCAAGGAGACTGAGCCGGTCAAGGTAAAACTCCTACCTACCTACCTAACTACCCATCCATTCATCCATCCACCCATCCATCCATCCCTTCGCAACGCTTCACTACTACTGCTCACACGCTTGTTGCTTGCTTTGCTTTGCGCAGTGGGTCAGCTACGACAACGACAAGCTCTCCATGTCCATCCTGTGGACGACGCAGTTCCCCACGGACCTGAACGACGAGGCCGACATCCAGCTGCACCGGGAGCGCATGGCGCAGGGCGGCACCGGTCTCGCGCTGGGCGGCGGCACCGTCCTGCGATATGTGGAATTCGCGCCGGATTATGAGGTGCGTGCAATGTCATCTTCCCTTTTTTCTTTTTCCGTTTTTTTTTTTTTGGCCCAAAGCTTGAAGCTGGAGATCCGTCCCATTCCTGGCTGGGGGGGAGTTGGGCCCAATCCTCCCTCCTCTCCTCCCTCCTCTTCCCTCCCTCCCTCTCTCTCCAGCGCCAGGGGCAAACAGCTGACAAATTACTACGCAGTGTATGATGCACCGCACCCAATCGGTAGACTACGGCATCGTGACACTAGGGACGGTCCTCGCCAAATTGTCAGTTCCAGCAGCCAGCCTCTTCTTGGGGAAAACATCACACTGTACCTTTACGAGGAGTGCCGGAGCGCCGCCTTTGTCTCACTCTCATCAAGCCCCTGTCCACTTAAGAATCAAATGCGCTGACATCCAACCTTGGGTAGTGACTCTGGCGAGGAGCGTCTCATGCACGCCGGCGACGTGTGCGTCCAGCGCGCGACCATGCACTCGTGGAAGAACGCGAGCAAGACCGAATGGGCACGCATGATCTTCGCCCTGCAGGACGCGAAGCCGTTCTTCGTTAATAACGAGAGGTACAAGGAGGATGGCGTCGGTGATAGCCTACCTGCGTCTGGAAATGATAAGTAGACCAGCCACTCCCGCCGGATTTTGACATGTTCTGGTTTCTTCCTTCGTGGACGATCGTGCGAGATTCGAGGGCCGGTCAGGAATGGGATGGGAGCTCTGCTTGGTCTTGAGTGTGAGGGCACCCATCAGGTTCGCAACAGTCACGACATCGGTAGAGAAACTTGGTTGACTGAGCAATGGAATTGGTATTTGATGGTACAGGGGCCCGGGCCTGTCTGTAACTGAATCTGCCTTCAAAAGGTTCTGAGTCTAGCCCGACCTCTGTCGACGAGATAAGTAAATATGAATTATGAACAAGAAATTAACAGAATGCCCACGCATGTCTGGCGTTGCACGACCTATGTGCTCATTCATCCTCCCATGATGAAGTTGGCTATGTTGATGTCGGCATATTGGAAATCCCGAAAGGCATATTGCACATGAAGGGGTATTTGGGAGTAATAAGAGTCCGCTAATCGAAGTGAAAATGCGTAAGTAGGAAATGGTAGCGAGTGTCATCCGAAGAGTTTCTCATCTCATAGACGCCTGATTTCTCATGATGCCAAAAGAAAATAGGGGTTGGCCGCATGCGCCAACGTCTGCAGAATTTTGGATGTAACGCCGTCGACCCAGTTCCCGCCAGTTGTTCCGTTGAATTAATCCTGACAATCATGAGGGATGTGTTGTAGTGTCGCTGAATCTCAGTAGGCTTGGCCAGGCAGGTAGGATTGACCCGGCAATGGTTTTCTCTCGAGAGAACCCTGTTGTGGATGACCATCCTGACTGGGTCGGTACTCCTGTTGAATGTTGCTAGGGCCCGGAGGACCGTGTTTCCTGCCTGGGCCATTGGGAGATTGAGGTCGTTGTTGGCCAGGAGACTGTGGTCGAGGACCAGGTCCCATACCCGGACCCATTGGACGCATAGGACCAGGACCACGTTGACCAGCAGGCCCGAAATGATGTGGCTGACCACCGGGCGGGCCCATAGATCTGGCTCCAGGAGGGTAGTTAGGGCCGGGACCACGTTGGCTGCTGACAGAAAGGCCTCGTGAGCTTCCTTGCGGGTTGACCGGCGGGCCCCAATTACCACCACCTTGAGGTGTCCGAGGCTTGACAGGTCTTGTCGACAAACAGCTCCGCGGCACGACACCTTGCTGAGATCGGTCGAGGCGAATGCAAAGAGCCTACGAGAGTTAGCGGGGGTAACAAGAACAAACATCTTGAGAGTCCACATACCCATCCATCATCGTACTCGTGAAGCAGTCGGACAACTTGACCGGCTTGCAATCCCATTTCATCATCAAGTGTTGGCTTGAAATCTAGTTGGACCCGGTGAACAGTAGAGTTGGCTGGGCCACCGGCAGCGGCAATAGCAGCAGCACCGGCAGAAGGCAAGGGAGACTGGTCAGGGTCAACTTCCTGCATGCTGAACTCGGTGCCTGCGGGGCTTGGTGGCACAGCAGAGGGCATCTTCGGCGGAAGAGTCAAGTCAAGGGGTGCCGGGACATTCTCCTTCCGGACAGACTGTCGGCGCTCGGATGGTTGGCGCTCCATCACGGACAAAGTAGCAGCACCGGCAGCGGCAGCGACACCCCCGCCGAATGCAGCCCCGGCCGTGAGTGGTGTTGGCTCAGGAGACGAAATGGCCTGTCCAACAGGAACGTCGTCCGCAGACTCGATCGGCGAGACATCGGCAGAGCGAGGAGGGGAGCGAGGCAGATCTTTGGTCAATAGAGGAGGGACAGTGGCACTATCCATGGTGATGGCAGAAACTCCTCGAGCCTCCGACGCAGTATCGCTGGTGAGCGTAAGAGTCCGAGGGGCAGGTTTAAGGCCGGCCGCAGCGTGCTCTGGCGAGCGTAGTTGCATGCTGACTTCGCTGATGGGCGTCATAGGGCTCATTAGATTGTTCGGCGTGGCGGGATCCTCCAGTATCTGGGCGTTATTTCCAAATGGATTGGGGTCGCTCACGTCCGAGCTCCTATCGGTCATGGGGCGCTCCCAAGCACTGGCACCGGGGGCGCGTTTTGGCGCAGGCTTAGCAATCATCGTGATGGCAGGCGACTTGCTGCTGGCTCGCTGTTCTCCCTGATTTGAGGTGCTGAAACCTGTGAACAGCCCGGTTATCGGTCGAAGACTGAGTCGCGGCGCCTTTGCCGGAGTCTCGGTGCTAGGGCTGTCATCGAAAGGACCATTGAGTTTCTCGTCGTCAGCCACCGCACGCTGCTGCGCCTCCAGCTGCTTCCGTCGCCGCACGATGATGAAGTAGACCAGGGCGAGAACAACGAACAGCCCACCCAGTACTCCAAGCGCGATGCCGGCCTTGGTCGCAACATCGTTCGAGCCATTGCTGGAGGACGTCGAACTTGTGGATTCTGACGGCTCCGACGCTGCTGCGGCCGTGACTGTCGTCGAGCTAGCCACTGTTGAGGAGGCCGGTGTACTTGACGCTGATGTTGACATTGACGTTGACGAAGTCGAAGTAGCCGCAACAAGTCCACCTCCCATGTCTCCTGAGAATGTCACCGCCGACGGCTCGATCACGTCGGGTAGCGCTGAAGACGAGGAAGAGGGAGCGGAGACGCCCTTGCCAATCCCCTTGGCGGTCTCCAAGACCGCTTCAGATGACGTTGTGTTGGTCTCTTGGGTGTCCTTTGTTGAACTCGAGGATGGATAGATTGTTGTCAAGTCGCCACCAGTCCAACCAGATGAAGTGAGGGTGGTGTAGACGGTGACAATTCTCCTCTCCACCGCGGGTGTGATTACGACGGGTTCCGCAGCATCGCGCTGCGGCGCGCGGAAGGGGCCGCGTCTTTGAGGCATGTTAGCTGTCCTCGATATCCCCAAAACAAGTATCGAGAATTCGAGCGTTTGCAAGCCACCCCACAGAAACAAATGCCAAACCACGGGCCGAACTGCAGAACCTAGCTCGTAAACGGGGATCGGATATTCGTTTGACGGCGACACATTGAATTTCGTTCTCTTGGCTCAATCGGGCAATGCCTTCTCGAAACTGGAAATGGTGTCCGTTCGTTCGCAACACAATGCTTGTGCGCAGTGACAAGAAAAGCCTGTCGCATGAGAAGGCCAGTGGCTTCGCGCTGAGCCGCGTTGGGCTGAGCTGAGCAGAGCTGACTTGACTTGGGCAAGGAGCGGAAGGAAGACACAGCGAAGACTCGATCGACTTGAGGAACGAGCAGTTGGGGGCCGGAGAAGGACCGATTATGATTATCTTGGTCAGATAGACGCAAGGAAGCAGATAGAAGTCGCAAAGGAAGGAACGGGCTGCAACGGGCTGGATCAGCTGCAACGGCGCCGTGCGATGTGGGCGATGCGGGCGATGCGGGCGACGTGGGCGATGTGTGCAACGTGTTCGGCGTGTGCGGCGTGATGATGTATAGTATGATGGATGTTTGGGAAGAGAAGGAAACGAGGGACTCTTCTCTCAGCAAAGAGGAATGTCAACGAACGGTCGGGGCCTTCCAACGCCGCGCACGACCCAGAACCCAGAATAGAACCCTGGGAAAGAGCTGACCAAGTCCCACTTCACTGCAAGCAGGACAGGCTGTGGGCGCAGTTGGTGATTTTCCAAAGGGGGGGTTGGAGGCGGGAAAGAGCGAGGGCGATTCCAGAAAGAGGAATGGGAGGGAAGGAGAACTCGGGCAGCCAGGTCGGGGAGGATTCGATAAAGCAAGAAGGCTGTGTGCCTACACTCGTACGCACTTGAGACCCTGGCCCACTCTTGTCACGGTGCACGTTGGGGTGCGCTGCAGTGAGACTTGAAAATTCGATTTTTGGGTGAGCGTGCCAGCGCGGGTGAGATGAGGTGGTGTGGGCTGGGGTGGTGCTCTGCCCGCCCACCTGCACTCTGCACTCTGCCCCGCCAACTGCACTCTGCACTCTGCACTCTGCAGAGGAAGATTGGGCTTCGATAGACCGGGGCTGCCGGGCCAACCTGGCGTGCCTGGGTCCCCCCGAATGCCCTGGCTGCTCTTGCGTCCGTTGGTGCGGAGATGATGTATCCGTATTCATGTTCTCCGGGCCGTCCAACCTTAGCCAGAGCAGGAAAGGAACGGCGCGGAAAGCGAAGTCGTCTCGACCTTTCTTCACGGGAATTCTTCACGGGAATTCTTCACGGGAATTCTTCACGGGAAGCTGTCTCACAACGTCGGGCCTCCTTCCCCAGCAGAGAACCCGGCCACATATGCGGCCCATAATGTTGCCCATCCCAATCGATACCACCAGCGTGGCCACTGTCCATGTGGATGAGCAGGGCTGCTGACGACCTGGCCATGTGGAACCAAAGTCGCCGGAGAAAAAAGAGACGAGGGTCCAAGTCGTTTTCCATTCTGGCTGTCTGGCAGTGTAGGTGGCCCAAGCTCCGCCTCCCCTGCAGGCAGCATCCCCGCCTCGGTATCCACTCTATCAGGCACAGGTCACTGCCCATTGGCCAGACTGTCACCGCGCTTGCGCAAGCGAGATGGCATTTTTGGAAACGTCCGTGGCTGATCGTGCTGATCCCTGCTGTGTTCATCCTGTCTTTTTGGCGGCCGGAGATCGTCAAGGTTGTTCCCTCTTGGAGCAGTACGGCCGTATGGGGGGGGGGGGAGCGACAGCGCCAAGGACACGACCGACTCCAGATTCCTAATTTTCATGTCTGCAACTGTGCAACCGTCGTCAGCTAGCTTCAATATGGAGGCCCAAAGATAGTCCTGAAGTTGCACCCGTGTACACCCGTGTGTTGCGATACACCACCAGCCTCAGAAGCCTCGATTCAGGTCAAGAACCTGGGGAACAAGAAAGAAGCGGTCAGAGAAGGAACGATTCCGTTTCATTGTTCCTCTCAGTCAGCCTCACCAAGGCCCATGGCGCCGTCTGCTTTCTTTCAACAGCGCACGGTGCTCATTCAGGTCAGCTCGTCCGTTGTTGCATCACCAGCCCAGCTCCCGGACCCCACAGCTGGTCGCTGACGATCCTCATTATCCCAGCTGCACGAGCAACAGCGTTCTGGGGAGAACCTAGCAGCTCATTGGGACGCAATGACAAGCTCATTCGAAACTTCTCCATCATCCTGCGTCCTCCATCTCAGGTCGCAAGACGGTTCTGATCGCAGCCTGGCAGCATTGCGCAGTGGAAACTAACCGCGCAGTTAAAATTGCGATCCCACGATGCGTGACATTACTAGTATCACATTGGATCATGGCGCAGAGGCCCTTGGCAGCAGGGCGCCAGGGCAAATTGTCAACCCACACGGAAGTTTTTCCCCATCGCGGTGGAGACGAGAACAAGAACCTACACTACTATGTAGATTTCAATGTCCCCGAATCTCACTCAATCTCGCTCGTGCCGGCCCCATCCCATCGATACGCGGCGGGTCCGGTATGTTGCTCCGAGGAATCCTGTTTTTTTACCATCGCGACTCACGGACACGGCGCTCCTATGGTGCGTCCTCATGCCGGCCGTCGTGTCGGCTTCCAACTGTCCTCGCCATTGCTGCCAAGAAAGCGGTGCGAGACTTGAATACGTGCTCCGTTGGCGCCGGAATGCTCGAGGCTGAGTTTCACAATCGCAGGTTCTTGTTCACTTGCGGATGCCGTGTGACATTTCCAGCCGTCTTTGAATTGAAGCTACATGTTGTGCAGCTATAGCATATAGGTACGCCCATGATCCGTGAGACTACCCTTTGTTGATAGCCACACAGCATGGCCGATGCCATGCGGGCTGCAGGGCGTTATCAAGCCTTTATCGAGCAGCCGTCCACCGCCTGACGCCAACAGACTTGCAAGGCAAGTCTCCTGGTTCAGACTTGGTAAGTTTGGCAGCTCACCACCTAATGAGCTGGTCAATCTTGGTCATCGCCATCCACCTGCTGATTATTCTGAACCTGATTCGCGCCCATGGCGGCAAGCATCATAGCCATCATTTCTGGTTGAGGGCTCTATCCCCAACGCTGCTGTGACTGGCCGTTTGGAGCTTGACCGCCACCGTAGTAGTTCTGATACTGCTGTTGGTAATTTGGTGGTGGCACAGGAACGTTCGCTGCCCCATTTGAAGGGTACTGCACAGGCATGTTGTACCCTCCTGTCGGCGGCGAGTAGTTCGCTTGCTGGGGCGGCCGTTGGGCCGTGTTGGGCCAGTTTGGCGGAGGGACTGGTGGGAATGGGAATGGGTTTGGCTGAGCGGCACCCCAATTTGGCATGGGGTAGCTGGGGCTTGGTGTACTCGGGTTCGTGGGAGCAGCCCCTCCAAAATGAGGAATGGGAGGAATCGGGAATGGCCACTGACCTGGCACAGGAGGTGGGTTTGCTACGAAAGGAGGTGGTTGATAGCTGTTCGAGGGTTGCGGGGTGGAGTGTTGGCTATTATGGCCGTGGCCGCCTCGGCCTCGTCCGTTCAGCCCTCTCCCTCGGCCACCGCGACCGCGGGAGTCCCCACGGCGGCCATGGTGATGACCTCCGCGATTTCCATTTGCGGGTGGATAAGCCGACACTGCGGGCGGCGGCGGTGGCGGCGGGAGCCCCATGCCAAAGTTTGGAGGCCGAGATAATGGCTTGTAGGGACCGTCATCGTCCTCATCGTACTTGAGCTTCGAGTCGCCATTGCCGGATGCTCGCGGTTCGTGGTCATCGCCCCGGTTAAACTTGTTGCCCTTGGCTCGTTGCTTCTTGTTCTTCTTTTCCCGCTTGTGAGCTTGCTCCTGTTCGTCATCAGAATACTCAACCTCCTCTGGCCCAACCTCCTCGTCGTAAAGATTACTGGCATCGGATCCCTTCTCCTGCTTGAGCTGCGAGGGAAACACGAACACTGCGTGCGACTTTGGATACCAGATCTGTGTACCCCTCTCCAGTCCTGCCGCCTTCAGCTCCTCCTCGCTCCTGCATTTGAGGATGTACATGGGTCTGTGAACGGTCGCAATGGTGTCGTGGATAACACCGAGAACTGTTCGATCCTCCTTGCACAAGACAGTACCACGGTCAAAGATGGTGACAGCGGTTCCGTCTCGAAGGGCTTCAATGACCACATGGGTACCCTCGACGATGTGTTGCACAATACCGAGGGGAACGACTGTGTCCTCCGCGTCGATGTTGATTTCGGGCTTGGGCTCAGGCTCGTCAGGTTGCTCATTCTTAGTGCGCACTCCCGCGGCCTGCTTTGCCGCACGTGCGCCATCAATCTCGTCGTCGCTGCCACCATCAGCCTCCATCAGCAATCGCGCTGTTTCCTCGATACCCAGTTTTGACTCTTCCACGTCTGAGTCGTCGTCCGAGCTGTCATCGGAGCTGTCGGAGCTTGAAGATTCGTACGGTGAGGAGTCGACTTCCCATTCCGGGTTTGCATTGGCCCCGCCTTCCGCAGGTAAGACATCGGACGGTGGGACTTGATTCTGCTCGCCGTTTGTAGGTGCCAAGTCCTTCGATTCTGCGTCTTCTGCTGGTCCCAGCAGACCGTCGAGCGCAGCCTCGAGTGCATGCGTAACAGGCGGGGACGCAGGCGGGGACGCAGGCGGAGACTTCCCTTCAATGGCATGCTGTTCCTCAGCCCCATTCATCTCCGTGTCCTGCGCCTCTGTACCGGCCGTCGCAAGTCTTTCTTCCGTTGGGCCAATTTTTGCCTGACTGCGATCATCTTCCATTTTCACGTCTTCGATGCTGTCTTTGCCGATCACCGCATCGGAGCGCAGTGTGTCGAAGGGTTGCACTTCGGCGGTTGACTCGGTGCCCTCTGCAGTATGGCCGCCATCTACGGCATTAGTCTCGTTCTGCGCGCCGGCTATGACCTTGTCCTCCACTTGTATTTCGACTTCGCGTTGTGTATCATCCGTGCCAGCCATCTCGGTATCTGGTGTGGCCTCGGCGTTTGCGACTGCGCCGGGAGTTTCGGTGTCGGTGTTCGAGGTCGACAGTGTCTCTCTGGACTCCGACTGGCCAAGACCAGGTATCGCAAGCTTCGAATTCATAGTGGCGAATGGCTCAATCTGGAAGTCCAACAGAGGTCGACAAAGGAGTACCGTTGTGCTGATGGCAATTCGGTGTGGAGCTGTGCCCTGGGTACTGCTTGTGGTGGCAGGACGATGGATATTGAAAGACTCGAGAGGAGAGATGTTGATCTGGTGAGCCCTCGTTGGTCCAAATGAGGAATTCACCCTTTCCGAAGATACTTGTTGACACAAGATCCTAGAGATGGGCTATGTACAGGCTTGTCTGCGAGGTGTGTAATGTCGGGAGGTGATGAAGCAGCAATTGGGTTGGAAAAGTTGAATTTTCCTGAACTTTTTTTGGTTATCGATAACATGCAAGTGACTGCGAGAAGTGACGTTGACGGCCAGGGTATAGTGGGCTGGTGGGGCTGACCAATTGCTAGTAAGCTGCTAAAGCCTCGGCCCACGATATCCCCATGTGGGTGGGAGTTCCTAGCGCCGGCCTAACATTTCGATATCCCACCAGATTTCCACATTGCTGAACCTCAACCTGTCCTCGCATTGCATCGCCAACAATCCACGAGGCTTACAACAAGCATAACACCGCCAGGGGCCAGATGAAATTATGGCTTCTCGGGTTCAGGAGACACAATTCGTCCATCCTGAGGCTGCTCATGCTAGGAAGAGGTGAGTTTCATTATATCCTGAGAGCACCGATTGGAGCTGCATCCCAATCACCACCGAAGTACCAGACAAGTATATGAGCTGACAGCCTATCTCATCAGGGCTCCAAGCCTGTTCATCGTAGAGCCTATATACGCCCTCGGCATCTTCCTAGTTGCAGCCTTGATCTCAGCGTTGTTCAACCCTATCCAGGACTGCGACGAAACGTTCAACTTCTGGGAGCCCACGCACTATCTTTCCCATGGCTACGGACTGCAGACGTGGGAGTGGTCTCCCGAGTACGGAATCCGAGATTGGCTGTACATCCTTCCTCATGCCATAGTTACTGTTGTTCGACGTTTCTCGCCACAGGCTACCAAGGTATGAAGACTTGTTTAGCACCCAACTTTCGTCCCCACCAATGGACTCGACTAAATATCAAGGCAGCTTGGTGAATTCTACTTCGTGCGATATGTCCTGGCTGCAGTCTGCGCCCTCTGCCAAACTATATTTTACCGCGTCATCAGCCTGACTATTCACCCTCGCATCGGCGTCTTGTTCATCTTGGCCATGGTCCTGAGTCCGGGCAACTTCCACGCGGCCACCGCTTACCTCCCCTCCTCGTTCACCATGTACACGGGCATGCTCGGCGCTGCGTCCTTCATGAATTGGAGAGGAGGGCTCAGAACGGCAAGTGGAGTCGCATGGTTTGCTGCTGGTGCCATTGTTGGCTGGCCCTTTTCCGGGGCTCTTATTCTTCCATTCGTACTCGAGGAGGGGTTGCTCTTGGTTATGAGCTTGGGTGATAACGACCACTTCCTCGACGCACTGCGTCGTCTCCTCAGGGGTGGTTTGGCCGCCATCGGTATTCTAGTAAGTACCGTCTATTGACGCGAAATGAGCACTCGCTAACCGGATCAGGTTCTCGATTCCGCCGTCAACTCCTTCTTTTTCAAAAAGACCGGCATCATCGTGTCCTGGAACATTGTCAAATACAACATCTTCTCACAGACGGGTGGACCGGACTTGTACGGAACCGAGCCCTGGACCTTTTACTTCAAGAACCTAGCCCTCAACTTCAACCTGTGGTTCTTTCTGGCTCTTGTGGCCTTGCCGCTCTTCATCCTGCAGAAGATTGTTGCTCCGTCCGGACGAGGATTCCCCTCGGCCATGCGAGCGATTGTCTTCCTGGCGCCATTCTATCTTTGGCTCACAATATTTACCTTGCAGCCGCACAAGGAGGAGCGCTTCATGTATCCCGCATACCCTTTTCTGGCCCTAAACGCTGCGATATCCACCCACATTATTCTGACAGCCCTCGGGCATGTCAGCCGTACCACTCTGCTCGGGAAAATCCCAGTCAAGGTCAGGCTGTTGGGGGGCGTGGTAGTGCCATTCCTGTTGGTCGTCTTTCTGTGTGTGCTCCGTATCGTTGGTATCTATACGGCCTACGGCGCACCGCTGTCACTTTACGGGCCACTCGGTGCTGGAGTGATTCATGGAGAGGTCGGTGAAGTCGGCGAGCGCGGTGATTTCGTCTGCTATGGTAAAGAGTGGTACCGCTTCCCGACGTCATTCTTCCTCCCCCGAGACATGCACGCCAAATTTATCCGGTCAGAATTCAGAGGTCTTCTACCTGGCGAATTTCAGCATCCCTCAGAGGGATCCGGCTTCTTCCCCGGCACGTGGCTGATTCCAGGAGGCATGAACGACCGGAACGAAGAGGACGTGGGGAAGTATACAGATATACGACACTGCGATTTCCTCGTGGACACGCACTATCCGGTCAACATGGAGAAGGGACTGGCTTTGCCTCCCAACGAGCCTGATTATGTCGCCGATATCAAGAACTGGGAGATTGTCAAGTGCCTTCCATTCCTTGACGCTGGGAATACGGGTCTCCTTCCGAGGATGATTTGGGTTCCTTCGTGGAGTTTCATTCCCGAGAAATTCCAGCGGAAGTGGGCCAGACACTGTCTACTCCGGCGGCGACCTGCAGCCAAGTCGACTGGTGAAATGGCGGCCTAGTACACGCCGCCATGGAGGAGGACCCCACAAGAAAAGCAACTCGACATTCAAGTACAGTCAACGTCGAACAATCAGTCGCATCAGCCAGTTGTCAATTGAAGAGTGGAGTAATCAATTGATCGGTCACAGTGAACTTGCCAGCGGGCCCGAGACAAAAAGATGCTGGTCACAGAAATCGGATAGAGTAGGGAGCCACTGGAACTGGAACCTGAATCATTTGGTCGACTGGTGTCGGACAAAATCTCAAGGTTCGTGCACGACGTCTCGATATTCGGTCGTGTCATAGGTCTCGGTCTCGAAAATAGACAGGGTGACGTGGGAAATGCGCTGATCTCACACCCAAGACTGATGATTGTTGCTGATATTGATGATGCTGCCAGACCCAAACCCCCCCATGAATCCATACGTGATGTGAGTACCGCATTGACAGCCTGCCACTGCGCCGTCCCCCGTTCCTCGTGACCGCCCAAGGACAGTCTTTCAGTTCACTGCGGTGGCACCGTTGTAAAAATGGATCTGCGAGGCGAAGAGTCAGCACCAAAAGCATCCCCGATGTCCAACAATGGCCCAAAGCAGGAAAATGGACCACAACACTCACCGTCTCATCCGCACACCCCGACGGCGTCTCATACCCATACGCGCCCGTGTTGACAAACAATCCCTGATTCGTACAGACTAACCATGCTGCCAAATTCTGCCTCTGGAAATCGGGTGTCGACCACGTTACTGCGTCACCCTGGAACACGAACGTCCCGAAGTCGTTCTTTGTGATGTTGAAGCTGGTCGCCAGCGTCCGCGGCGGGTTCGTCAAGTTCGCGGGCTTCGCCACGTTCATGTACAAGGGCGCCGAGCTGGCGCCTGTGTATTCGACCAGCTGCCCATCGACGATGTTGAACTGTCCGGCCGTCGTGTAGTCGGCGAGGACGGCTGTGCCGGGTGTGTTGGCTGGGTTGGTCTGGAGGTATTTGTGGAAGTTGGGGGACTCGACGGCTCGGATCCAGTATTGCCCTGCTTGGAGGGTCGTGGGTGTTGGGTCTCGTGGGTGTATGGGGTCTGGGAGGGTCGCGGCTGCGGCTGTCGTTGCAGCTGCAAAGATGATGGGGAGGAAGAATTGTGAAAGCATAGTGGCGGTAGTTCTGGCGTCGACCGAGGCTACATTGCCTACCTATCCACGAAGTTGTTCCGCTCACCAATTCCGGGTCACTCAATACTTAAATAGATGCTATTCTCAATCGCCCACGCTTATTAGTTCGGGGCTGCACGCTCCGTGACCTCGCGTACGTGCCATTTTAATCAATGCTGAAGTGTTGGCTCCGCACCAGGATGGCTAACCCGGTCCGCAATGCCAAAGCAAATTAGAGAGCCGTTTCTTGCCGTCAGGCTCCATCCTTATTGACTCTTGCCACTGCTCTCCTAGTGTGCCCCAGCAGCCCTGGAGGGTCACTGTCTGGGAATAGCCTGAATATAGTTCAGGCACGGGGGTCACAATGCAGGGCTGGACTATACTTTATAACACATACTGCTGTTAGACACCAACACTAATGTATTCTACGTCGCAAAAAAATCCATACCCGATTACAATAAAGGTAGGAAGTGTCGTCGTTCAAGCCCAGGTTTCCCCCTTCCTTCGGCGGGCAGCATTGACGGCGCTGTTGAATATTCCATCATAGGGTTACTTTCACCGCTGACTTCAGAATATACAGATTCGGGCTATAGTTATAGTAAGTATCCACCTAAGTGCTTTCTCTCGTACTATTAGGACTATATCGATACTAGGCGTCGGAAAGGGCCGCTCTAGCAACCGGGCGAGGCCGAAGCTAGGGATCAGCTATATCAAGCTAGGAGAAAGGGAGGCTCAGACGACTTAGATATAGTCGAGGCAAGGGAAGAGGGAGACTCAGATATAGTTAAAGCGGGAGACCTAAGCGCAGTCGAAGCTAGGGATCGGCTAGAACAGAGGACATCCGTCGAAGATAAAAGGGGGAGAACACCAGCATAAGGAAAGAAAGGAAGGAGGGCAAGAATCAGCAGCCTTTATACCCGAATTCACACTGCTCCTACTCAGATCCTGCGCATCGTACTCAGTGCTCCACACCCTCTCACTTCGTTGCAGCCAACACCCTGACAGTCTGACAACGTACTCGTACGAATCGGGACTTAGTATCCGCGGCAGTACCCGCGACTTGATATCTACAAGAATCATTCGATTAAAGCAAAAATCCGGCTCCGTACGTCTTCAAACAATGAAGATTTGACTGTTTCAACGTCGCTGAAAGAGAGAGTGCCCGGAAAGTCTTCGAGTCCTCAGTCTACCTACCCACAGACACAAGTCTTCTGGCAATCTTCCGATCATCTTCTCTAAGCTGTCGCCTCTCTGGAGAGCTAATATGGCCGTTACCGCTACCAGCCCAGCGGGGCCCAAGGGCGCCCTTGAACTAAGCCAGCCTCTGCCCTGGACGCCAGAGGAATTGACAGCGGAATGGTTCTCCTCCATTATGGGACTGAGGAAAGTTACGGCGGTCAAAATTGTAGATACCATCCACTCAACTTCCAGCAAGATTCTCGTCGAGCTCTCATACGCAGATGAGAAGGACGTTGGGCCTACGCACCTCTGCGTCAAGGGCGGTTTCAACAAGGCCCTCATCAAGCTCTATCCCGAGCTGCGTACCGTGTACCGCATGGAGTGTGGTTTCTTCTACCACTTGGCTCCCCGTCTCAACATGCGGATCCCGCAGAGCTACTGGAGCACGACCGACACGAGTGGTCAGGGGCTTGTGGTGATGCAGGATCTCAGGGCTTCTGGCTGCAGCTTTGGCGACATCCTGCAGCCGTGGACTGTGTCCCGCGCGCGCAGTGGCCTTGAACAGCTGGCGGAATTGCATGCGAAGACATGGGGAGCAAAGCAAGAGGACTACGCCTGGGTCCTTGAGGCATCGGGGATCAGGCCTTTGCTCTTGAGTCTATGCTCTCCCGAGGCGTGGCAACGACAATTCGAGGATGACCCCAAAGTCAGGCCGCCAGTGCCAAATAATTTGGCGAAGAGAGAGCTGGGTAAGTTCCCCAGACCAGTTCACGCTTTGCGTTTTCTCGGGGCCGAGATGGCTGATGTGCGGATTATCTAGTTGAGGCTGGGTTCAAGGCTCTGTGGAATGCGACAGACGACCGTTTCCGCTGCGTGGTCCACGGAGACCCTCATATTGGCAACACCTTCATTACGACAAAGGGACAGCCGGGATTCCTAGACTGGCAAGGACTCCACATCGGGTCTGCCTTCCACGATGTTGCGCACTTCCTTGTCGGGGCGTTGGAGATCGAGGACCGCCGGCAGCATGAGAGGGCACTGGTGGAACAGTATCTCGAGGCCTTGCACAGGGAGGGCGGACCGAAGCTCAGCACCGAAGAAGTGTGGGAGGAGTATCGAATGCAGAATTTCCACGGCATTGCTTGGTGTCTTGCTGCCCCGATGATGCAGTCTGTTGAGAATGTCCGTGCCATGACAATGAGGCACTGTTCAGCCATCGAGGACCACGAGACGATGCAGCTGCTGGAGAACACTCCGAAATGGGGCCAAGAATGGAAGAGCTCGTGAGATGTCAAATTAGAGAATACCAGAAAGATTTGAAGGACATTTCAAGGATGGCTGTCCTCTTTCCAGGGTGGAGCTGGGTTCATGATGGAAGGGACCTCCTGCCACGGCGGGACGTGAATGCCGTTTGAAGGGAGTTAGCAGTATTATGATGCAGAAAGTTCATCGACTCCTGTTTACTTCGCATAAATCTTTCCTGCGAAGAGAACCAAGGAAGAAGGGGAACATTTGGTGAAAATGAAAGTACTTCCGAGCCACTTGCCTCACAGACCGTGACGCAAAACTGACCGCGCAAACACTCGAGTTGAACGCTCAACACAAAACTTCGTCACACATGCACGTATGCCAATCTTGTTCGTCAGAAAAATTGTTCTGAGTCTTTCTGACTCTGCTTTATCAGATCACCGAATTCGTCGACTGCGACTTCCTGCACAGATTCGCGAAGTCAAGCTGCTCCAGCGAACTACGACTTCATTCTCGTCTTCGAAACCTCGTATCAAAGCCCACGCAACCAGTCACTATGAAGGCAATCTTCTCATTCTTGATGCTGCCCGCCATGGTGTTCGCGACGCTCGTCGCGCCGCTGTCAAACTCCTCGACTCCCTCGGTCTCACTGCCCACTGCCGACACGACCAACCTCAACCTCAACCTCAACCTCAACCTCGCCCACCGTCAAGTTAACCAGCTGGCCCCCGGTTCCTCTTGCACTGACGAGGGAGCTTGGTTCTGCATGTCCGATACGTTCCAGCGGTGCGCCTCTGGACAGTGGAGCATCGTCTTCAAGTGCGCGCCGGGCACCCAGTGCGAGCCAGAGGGCATCACCCACGCCTCCCAGTCCGCCTTTGGTATCTCCGACGGTGGCACTGTCACCGTGTCGAGTGATGTGGCCGCGACAACTTCGGGCGTGGAGCCTGTCACCAAGACCACCACGACTGATGTCATAGTCACCGGAAATGCACCCTCCTTGACCTCTTCGGGCAAGTCCACCTCTGCGTATGCTCCCTCGACCAAGACCGGCAGTTCTGCGACAAGCTCAACCTCGACCACAGAGACTCCTGGTGCGCCGAAGAGTGACACATCTGGCGGGTCTCGTATGGGTGCACTGTCATGGGGGACGATGGGCACGATCTACATGTGGCTGGGCTGTCTTTGTTGGTTGCAGGTGACGGCGATCTGAGGGCGTAGAGCGAGGCGACAGGACGCGCGGACGCGCGGACGCAGCTCTCTCTTGAACGAGGTAACGACAGTAATTCGGAATCCCGGCGAGTCGGTGGCACGAGTGTCTGCAGAAGGGTCCTCGTTGCTCGTCTACTACATGCGTCAGCCTGGAAAAACCCAAGGGGCAGCTGGAGCTTTGCTTGGGGAAAGGATGGAGAGGGCACTGAGATTATGGACACAAGCAGGGGAGTTTGGCATTATGATTCTCCGAGTATGCTAACAAATCAAACTTGGAATTTTGCCCGGGATGAAAATGGCTTGTGATCGCTGAATTATGCCCTGCGTCCAATATCGCCGTCAAGTTCGAGACTTGATACTGTCACCCACACTCGCTGCATCACGCTGTCGACCGGGGGACGTCATGCCGAAGATTCAAACGGGACGGTCGTCACGCGTCGTTTTAGGAGGTGGAAGAGCTCGTCTCTTTTTGAGCGATCGAGCTGTCGCAAATTCCTTGAGTGCCTGCTCATCTGTGAGGCGATAGGGACGAGGAAATGCATGTGCGCAGCGAGCGGCAAGGCCCTGGAGGCAGATACATGGCGTGCGACCAGCAATCGAAGGGATCCATCGCATTATAGCATTGTACCCTACTCAAGGACTGTATTGCAGTTGTCTCAAGTCATCACCCAGCCGGCAAGCTCAGCCATCCAAAGCCAGCCCAGGAGGAGCGGAATACCCGCCAGCAGGATCCACCATAACTCGATGGTGACCTGCCGCCTCATCCTCCGTCTCCATTTCCGCCTCCAGTCCCGTCGATGGGCACATTGGGGCGTGTCGTAGACCAAACAGCCTAGACCGGGTCGAGATTCACATTCAACATGCTCTCGTCGCCTTTGCATGAGCAGTCTGTAGGTTGCGTGTCAGCGAGAGCACGATGAGACGGGGGGGGGGGGACAGGATTTACGTGACGCTTCCCCGGCAGAACTCTAGATCTGTCTTCAGTATGCACTTCCTGTCGTTGGGGCAGTCCAGATGGAGCATCCGCCGCTCCATCAGCCATGCGACCTTGAGTCGTACCCCGGTGTCGACAAGGCTGTAGAAGTAGCGGCTGGTGTGTTTGAGGGAGAGCGCGTCGGGGTATATCAGCTCTTTGCTGATGAGTATATGGATCTCTGTGGGGAGGTCCATGAACTGGACGCCCGGTCTACCGGCCGACACCCGGACATCATTGCTCCGCAAGTCCGGGTCCGATTCGACCCAGTCCGAGTCCGAGTCCTTCGCGGCCAGAGAAGGCAGGCGTTGCCGGAGGAGGGAAGTCATGAGGGGCCGGCCGGACGAAGGCAGCGGTTAAGGAGATATTCAAGAGGCATGGGATTCGGTTGACGGGGAAGCAATGCGGTAGGCAAGATGGAAGATGGCACTGAAAAGGTGGCTTGTGGTAGTGGTTGTTTGTGAAAATGGCTGCCTTGGGAAAGGACAGACTTCAAGGAATCCCGACCACCACCCCGGACGCGAGGCAATGTTGCGAAGACCCTAGCCTCTTCTGGTGGATCCAGGAACGATGTGGCAGAGGGGAATCTCATGTTCATAAGAACATTGTACGACTTGTCGAATTCCTGAATGCCTCCATCAGATGGTCCCATTCTTTCGGAAGGGCTCGTGAGCAATGCCGATGGCGGCCGAACTCTGGATCGAGGTCGCGGTCCTCCAGGACTTGGGACATAAAGAACGAGGCGGCGACTCGGGAGTCCGTCGTATCAAAAGGCAGAGATATGTAGTGCATAGGACAAGGATTCGAATCCAGCTGATATCTTACACGCTACTATGTACCTAGGTAGAACCTCGGCGCCGTTGGCCCCACTATAGCGCGTCCCACTGTGGCGGGACAAGGCAACTACTCCCTCCAGTCCTGAAGTCGACCATTACTACACACCCTAGCTAAGACCCGGATTTTCAAAAAGTCATGACGCAGCCACCACCAGCGACAGACAGGTCTATGATGCGCCCGCATGGAGGTGCGGCATGAACCTATATCTGAGCCGCCACCATGGCGTCTCATGACAGTGATGCCGATTTCGGTTACGACCTGTCTCCCGAGGACGAGAAGCTGCTAGCCTCTCTCGCCGATGCGTACCCTGTCGACCCAGTAACCCAGCCTGCCAGTACTCCACGGGCCAGAGGAAATCACGATGCGGCGAGCATTCCACGAAGGAGCCCGAGGGGCAAGGCGGCCCTTGTTGGGGTCGCTCGAACGAACAGCATCGATGCTTTTGTGCGCAAGACACAACCGCAGTCTATGCCGTCCATCATCCCAGCGGACGATGTCCAATATCCAGATCGTAGGTGTCTCCTGATCTGGATGAGCTTGCTCAGTCTTGCGCAGAACGATTCTGACTGATTTGGAAGCTTCCAGTTAGCAGAGTCTTGACCAGCTTGGAACCAGAACTGGGAGGGACCGCGCAGTCCGAGTTTCCTCCCGAGCCACCACCCCTAGACGATACGAGTTCCCCGTTGCTTCGCTTCCGGACGTTCCCCAAGAAACCTCTCTCCGTGTCGGATCTGACGGCCGGAGCATGGTGCGAGCTTCAGTATGAGTACACCTTGACGCGGTTGCCGGGCGGCAAGAAGACGCGGACGATTGCCATGAAGGAGGGCAGCAAGGTCCATCAAAAACTGGAGGACGAGGTTCACACTACGGTTCAGGTCGAGATCTCTACGAAGGAGGACGCATTCGGCCTAAAGATTTGGAACATAATACAAGGCTTAAGGACTCTACGTGATACGGGCTTGACAAGAGAGCTGGAGGTATGGGGTCTTGTTGACGGAAACGTCGTCAACGGCTTGATAGACTTCCTGAGCTACCAGAACCCCGACCCAGAATTCGAGGAGGAGTGGCTGAGCAGTCAGGGAAGTCAATCTGGAGCCGGTGATGACGCGCAAAAGAAGATCACGAACTTCTTCTCGTCAGATCGATCCGAGGAATCCAGTCCGAAAGACACCCGCAAAGTCTACTTGGCGGATGTGAAGACTAGGGGCGCGAAGAACATCCCCAAGGGTGCCTCAATTCGTCCGACCAAGGTGCAGCTTTATCTCTACCATCGCTTTCTCTCCGAAATGGCTGAAGACAGGCTCAATTTCTTGCAAGTCTTCGGACGATACGGCTTAGACGTCAACGCGTCATTCTCAGATGCGTTCCTGGCACAGATCGGAGAGCTGCACGACGACCTGTTTTACGATTCCAGCTCCATGGTATCAGCACCGTCTGGGCAGTCGGACACACACGACCTCCTGCGGTACCGTACGCTCAAGCAACTGGTCCCTTTGCTTCGGACGGAGCTCAAGTTGACCTTTCCTGCGGGCGCGGACAGCATAGGCAGCCTGGTGTCGGTGGAATACCGACTGCGCGGTGCAGAGGGCGCGCTGATCGGGACGAACATCCTCGCGGTGGATGCGCAGGTTTTGGACCAGTATCTGGACGGCTATCTGCAGTGGTGGCGAGGCGAGAGGTCCGCCGCGGGCGTGGACATTGAGGAGGCGTACAAGTGCTCATCCTGCGAGTTTGCGGAGATCTGCACATGGAGGGAAGAGATGGACCAGGGGAATCTGAAGAGAGCAAGGGAGAGAACCGCGGCTCGTTCTGGAGCGAAGACGCGACTTGATGCTACGCCGCGCACGAGGAGTACATCACCGAGGACGAGGAGGCGGAAGAGTATGTCTCCTGCCTGAAGATCTATCCTTATAACAATGGAAATTCTGTTTAAATCGAGTCGTTAGTCTTGTGGCTGCGACACAATTCGCGGGTACACTGTGTCATCCGAGCCGACGAGTTGGCAACGCAGGCGTAAATCGGAACGAGCCCCACAAAAGCCGAGCCCCGGCCGACGACTCCCGCGGGAGGCAGCCCGGGCCTCGGAACCGCAACTTCCACATCTGCCGGTCGAGAACTCTCTTGGCATCGAAGCAGCTGAATCTACTTAGTATTGAAGGAATTCCGATCGCCTCCGAGATCTCGTAGGATGACTGGCTAACATCTACACTATTGCGTGGCTTAGCCTGTGGCTAAGCCGGGTGTTCGTTAGCATGCGCGTCCGAGGCTCCGATGGCAAGGAGGACAGGGGTCTTCCAAGATTTGTCCGCTGGCAAAATCCTAGAACTCTCCACCGTCGAACGACTCTTCAACTCTTCCATCTCACCCACACACTCAAATCCTGCTCTGGAGTCATACAGGAACGAGAACTGTCAGGAGTCTTCTTGTTCTTGCTTCTGTAGGTTTGCGTCTCGGACATCCTCAGACCCTTTTGGACACTCATTATTTGGGATCCTGCTCTCTAGGATCTGATCATGACCCAGTGAATTCTTCACCACTCTTTTCTCACAAGGTGCTACTTCGGGCAAGACAGAGTCTCGAGATACTTTCTCTTTTTCTTGCAGGTGTGTCTTGTAGACCTAGGTTAGCCTCTTTCATCAGAAGGCAGTTCCAGCACCCTCGAGGATCTCTGGGCTCTTGTTCTATCCGTGGAGACTTCACTATCGTTGATACCTAGGTGTTGAGACACACTCTTCCACACAAGTCACGGCCTTTCCAAACTCAAAAAGAAAGTCTCTTGGTTCTCTTTCTTCTTTTTAGTACACGGTGCATCACTGCACTACCTTCCTGGAGTTTCTGCTCTCGAAACTCCAGGACTTCACTACGTCGGCATTAGCCAACTTCACAGCTGTCGAGAATAGTCAACATCTACAGTCATACTCTGGGAGAGATTTATATAAGACAGCGCCTTTGCGGCTTCTTTCTTCTCCAGGATCCCTTCTTCGTTTGCGAACTCTTCGGACCACGCTCGTTTTGATATTTCAAGATGCCTCTCCACGGCATCAGTGCCTCGCAACTCATCGCTGCGGGCAAGGAGTTCTTCGACAACATCAAGTAAGCACCTACGTACTTGTCCGGGAGATCAGCACTCAACCAACGACCGTTTCTGAAACTCACCGGGCTACCCGAGCACTCAATTTGCTGACCATATTCATTGCAGAAAGCACAGCGAGGTCAAGGTCGAGAAGAAGGCCCTCCTGAAACTTCTACGCGCCAAGCTCGAGGGTGACCATACAGCTTCCGAACTTGAGGAGCCTCTCGAGTACAACAGTCGTTGCAAGACTTCAGCCGTGCTGATTGCCACCTCCGAAATAGACGTTAATGGTGTCAAGGTTACGAAGTTGGCTTCAAGAATCCTTGCAAAGCAGGCTGGTCTGTCACTAGATGCTCTAAGTCACTGTACGTTTCTTCCCCTACTAAAATGCCTACAGTTTTCTTTTTCTTTTTCTGGGAAAAAATCTCCCGATACAGCCTTTTGTCCAATCTCGCTGAAGGAAACTTGATAGGGGCCCTGGTGGTTGTCGATCGAGGCGAAGGGGTGTGCTACCTGTATGATTTGATGAGTGACCGTAAGTGAAGACCGTTCCTCCCTCCTCCAGAGCACTTGTATCCTCCCCATTTTACCCGCTTTTTCTTTCAAGCATTTGCGCTGTCTTTTCTTCACTCTCGAATGAACCGTGGAGGCAGTCACATGCCTCTACAGCTCCTTTCCCACGTGTCTGTCATCACTTCTCAAATGAGACTTTTACCGGGCCTCGAGACTATCCGTTCCTCGACAGGCAACTGCTGACACCGAGGGCTCAGAGATGCTGCCAACAACGAAGATCATGAAGAACTATCCTCGATGTTTTCCAGTCACGGAGGCGATGGTCGAGTCGTGGACAAGCTGTTCATACATCGGAGAGACAACCCGAACTCATGACCAGATTCTAGACATAGGTGAGTGCGCGCTATTCAGAGTGAAGCGATAACTCATGGCTGCCCAAGGTCGGACGTGTTGCTAACCATTCCGACCAGCATCCAACTTTATATCTGAGCATCCTCGGTACCAATTGTTCTCAAACAACTGCCAGCATTTAGCAGAAGAGCTCGTCAGGCAATTATGCAACAGCAAGGTCATCAGCATGGCTAACCTGGGGGTTGAGGTGAAAATGCTCTCCAAAAAGTTCTCATCAACGCTCCTCATGAAGATGAGCTTGGATCCTGATGCTCTGCGAGAGCTGAAATCCAACATCAAGTCTGCAGGAGACCGGCTCATCGCAGAGCGAGGATCAAAGGTGGTTCCTTGAGGGGGTGTCGCTGAGGTCCTTGCAATTTGACTGAGTATTTCGCGCACTATGACGGTCTCGGTTGGGAGGACGAACTCCTGCCCAGCTCTCCACCTGAGGCTCCGGGACGGAAGACTCGTTACTCGAGTTCAACTTCGAATTAACGGGGAGTGGCTTTCTTCTTGGAGGAGCGTGGATGCTGGGCTGGGTAGCCAGCCTTGCATCTCTCTTGGGTGTCTGCTGGCATCCCTCCCAGGATGGGGGCATGCTCCAGCCACATACACCTCGTCGGACATCATGACTTGGGGTAGGGCACATCGAGAGTGCCTGGCAGGAGGGCTGCAACTCCTTGCAGAATGCCATCCTTCTACCCCACGCCTTGTCATCTTTCGTCTTTGTTTTCCCGGTCCTACCACTGAAAGCTTTGGGCCAACATCACGCATCACATTGACCTTCGCTCCCCGTCAACAACACCTTTCCGTCCGTCAACGAGGGCGAAGTCGGTAAGTCGCTCATCCCCTTTTCGTTCACGATAACCCTGAACCTATTCCACTGCCTTTTCTATCGTCTGTTTACTGTGTTGCTTGACAACGGTATCAAGCACCGCGCAGTTCGGTGTCGTTGCTGGGTCGAACCACGCGTTCTTCCACACATCACCTGCCTCTTTCATCGCTTTGTGTTCTTTCCACACATGCTTCGTTGCCATACAGGTTCTCCATTTTCGCTGATTGTGAGCTTTGTTTGTCTTCGCAGCAGGAAGCTCTGTTCTTTGCCCACATCTACGTTCCTATTCGGTGACGGATCCACCGCAAGCAACTTTCTCGTCTACATCAGCTTGCTGGATACAAGGTAGGGGAACAAAATCCCCAATTCTAACTCGTACAAGTACTCATTGGTGTATTCAGAACAGAATGGCTGGTATTCGCAAGGAATTCAGCCTCTGCGAGACGGTCGCTGATGTCCTGCGTGAGATCTGTGAGGCCTACGGTATTGACGGCTGTTGGCTCGCTTGGCAGTACGAGAAACACGTCCTCACCGGCGGCGCGTCCACTTACCGGATCAGCACGAGGGACTATCCCCGATCCATCAAGGGTGGAGTCGACAAGGTCAACTTCGAGATAGAGTTCGACAAGAAGAACCCCAACATCATCAAGTACATACGCTTCGACGAATTACCCGCCAAGACGAAGTACATGGTCACCCAGACGTCCATCAAACACCTGCATGAGGGCGCCAGCTGCCCTCTGTGGCTGGAGCTCCCCAAGGGGGCTGACAGGGAGGGCATCGGTGGTGTGCAAAGCCTGCTGAAGGCTGACATCTGTTGTGTTGAGTGGAAGGATTACCTTCCTGCGTCCCCGGAGACGGAGTTAGAGAGAGCTCAGCTCGTCGTCGCGCAGGATGACATCGATTGGCTGAAAAAGCAGGTTGTCGTCAAGGACGCAGTCACCGTGCGTCTGACCAATGCTCTCGCATTCAAGAACTTGGAAACTACCGCTCTGAAGGAGGAGATCGCCAAGCTGAACGCCGAAGTCGAAAAGAGCGTTGCGCTGAAGGAGAAGATCGAGGAGCTGAAGGTCGAGCTCAAACTTGAGTCGAAGGCCAAGGACGCCGCCGTTGACGACCTGGGGGTCCAGCTGAAGAACACGAACACGAATTTTGAAAAGCTGCAAGCTACCCTCAAGACCAAGATGGACACCATCACCAAGCTGCAAGCCGGTCCGAAGGCCAAGGACAAGATGGTCGAGGACTCTGAATCGGAGTACCGATCTCCGACGACCAAGAAGCGCAAGCTAGCCGTCCCGAAGACCCCCAAGGGCAAGAGCAAGGCGCGCGCGGTCCAGACGCCACAGACGGCACCCCCTCGGTACGACAACTCGTCGACGCCATACAGCCACTCTCGGCTCCGCAATGCCTCGGCCATCCCTGACGAGGGCACGCGTGGCGTCAACACACGCAGCTCCAAGCCGCCATCTGTGCTCACGATTTCATCTGGTAGCGCCGACGGAGAGGTCTTCAACGGTTGAGGCAAAGATGGATATGTATTGTGGGGGATTCGGTTGTGGTTTACTGCACCCGCTCTGAGGCAACGGCGCGCACGCATCAGGCACTACACTCAGGTAGCACATACATGCGCTTCAAGCATACCATCACCTAGGTAGTGTCATTGATCACGGGACTTTAATGAAGTCTATCATGGACAGCGCAGATGTTTTAGTCACAATGCCTGAGTGAATTGCGTTGTTTACATTGGTGGTGCTAGTCTGACCTTCCGTATAGATATAGATAGATGTAGTCGCTGCAGACTTCAATATTGACTGGTGAGGTTATCGCCGCCCGTCTCACCCCTTTCCTCGTTTGGTGCAGTCAGCACGCTCCGATCTCCTGTGCTCACTTGTATATTCTGTTAATATGCTCACTGACACTCCCTACATTCACCTCCCTTGAGTTGCTCAAATTGACCGCCTAGATGCGCAGCTCTACGAAGAACTTGGACGGCCTCCCAACCCTCACGCGGTTTTGTTTTCCGGGAGGGAGTGGATGGCTCACCTCAAGGGCTCACCCTAACCCTCGATATCAAACGACGAAGTGGAGATGTCACTACGCAGTTGCCCCGGATGAAACTAAGCACGTCCTCCTGCTCCTGCCATTTTTTATTATTTTGTTGTGCCTCCCATCTTTACAAATCGAGCAAGACGGGCCTCGATCATTGAAGCCTTTATCATCGACCGGACACATTCCCAAAACCTGGCGATACGTTGACCTAAAGAAGGAAGTCATCCTCACTGTGCCTCAGACTCCTGCTTCACGGCAAAGACCTTCCAGCTTGAATCCTATCATCTCTCATTCCCTCCCTCGCTCCCTAATTAAAATGAAATTCCCCGCCGAACCAGGCATGCAGTACGCCTACGTCGGCACGACCGATGCCCTCTCCCTCGCCTTCCAGACCTCCCTCCCCTTAGAGCACGTCCCCTCCTCCGGCCCCGGCTCGCCGTCCGACCCCCGGCGCGCGAAATGCATCCTCCTCCTGCACGGCTTCAGCGGCTCGTCGGCCTACTTCACCCGCAACTACGCAGCCCTCTCGGCGCACCACTGGGTCGTGGCCCCCGACTTGCGCGGCCACGGCGCATCGGGCCGGAGCCGCGGCGGCTACCACGTCGCGCGGCTGGCGGCAGATCTGCGCGCCATCGTAGCAGAGCTGCGCGCCGGCCAGCCGGACGTGCGCATCGTGCCCGTAGGCTGCTCGATCGGCGCGGCTGTCCTGTGGACGTACGTGGAGCTGTTTGGGGACGCGGACTTCGCGGGCTTGGTGTTTGCGGACCAGGCGCCGCTGCAGGACCGGTCGAGCTTTGACGGGTGGGACGCGAGCAGGTCGCACAGGGGGTGCTACGACGAGAAGACGATGCTGGCCGCGCAGAAGGCCTGGATCGAGACGCCGGAGGAGGCGCACAAGGGGCTCGTCGGGGAGTGTCTGGGGTATCGCTTTGCGCCGGAGGAAGGCGATCATGTCAGCCCCGAGCAGGCAGCACGGGACGAGGAGTTCTTCACGGGGATCAGTCAGCTCTGTGATGGAAGGTGGCTTGCGAGGCTGCTGGCGGATCATACGCGCTATGATCACCGAGAGGCTATTGAGTTGATCACCAAGCCTACGCTGGTGATGGCAGGGAAGAGGACCGGTTGTTTCCCGCTGGAGGGGATGAAGGAGACGGTGAGGAGGGTGGAGAAAGGGAGCGGCAAGTCTGACCTGGCGCGGTGGTCTTTGTACGATGGTGGGCATTGGATGTTTTATGAGGAGCCGGAGAGGTTCAACACGGAGATCATTGGCTTTGTGACAGAGTGTCTGACGAGTGGCTCGTGAGTTCCTCAGACAGAGGACCGCACCACCCGAGCGACATATCGATCATAAGACTGCATGATCAAGTTCATTGATAGGGTACAGCATTAGACCTAGGATTTGGCACAACGTTTGAGAAGTGCTCTCAGCATCACAAATAGGCTGTAAGTTGCACCAGACCCGTTCAAACGCATATCGGCCATCAGAAACAGCACAGAGCCTCAACTCCCATACTGCCAGGACAGAATTGCTTTATTTGTTGACCGTCTCAGATCGATCATGCTGCAGAACCCTCGTTGGCTGCATAAATGCCCTTCCCGATGAGCCAAGCTGCCAGAAGGGAGTGAAACCATCGCCCAACCGGCGACTTCAGAAGTGTTGGTTTCTCATCCAGTTTCCACCAAATATTGACAGTGGCCATTCCCGGCCATTATTAATATCGAGGTCTGTAAGAGGACTGAGTTCTTGGGGTACCAAGCAAAATAGTACAGCACGTACGCTCGCGGTCCCCTCATATCCAGTCCAACCCCATTGCGGTGGTTTTGGGAAAGGAAGAAGAGGGCCGCACGAACCGCACAAAAAGTGGGATAAATATGCTGAGATAAATACCATAGTATGAAGAGCAACATTGGACATAAAAATATCAAAAACACAACGACGAAAACGAAAAAGAATCCACACCATGATGGTGTACCTCGATCCTCCATGGACTCGAACCATGAACCTTTGCCAGAACCTCAAGGTAGGCCGGAAAGCAACGCGCTACCATTGCGCTAAAGGACCAATGAGAATTCTTAGTCATCAAGAACAATAATAGTATTTATGAACCTGAGGTAGACGAATGAACAGAAGATCTCTATTTCTTTTTCTGGAATATCTTTTCACGTTATGTTTTACATGCTGCGAGGCCTTCGTCCCTACGCAAACAAAAGCTTTCCTGCAGCCCTGCCATTATTTGCAACAGCCAACACCACAATCATGGCCAAGGTCGGATCCGGTACGTTTTGTTCCTTGGGACGCCCGCTCCATCCAGACTTCAGCTCGATCGTGATAGCCCACTCACCATCCTCCACGCCCGGCGTCGCAGCTAGGACCCCATCCACGAAAACCTCAAGAGTCTTCAGGCCTCCGATATGACTACTCTGTACCGAGCCCGACACCTCGATCTTGCCCTTGTCCACAGTCCGCCTGGCACACGCTCCCAGCTCGGGGGCGAGCATCGCGCCGGACGCACCGTTCGCGAGCACCCCGCTGCTCGCGGCCTTCGCCGAGATCTCATCCGTCGGCAGAGAGGGCGTCCGCTCGGGCACCGTCCTGCCCTTGTGGCTCTGCTCAAACGCGTACGCGAAACCAAACAGGTCATTGTCGCGATACGCCTTGGTCGCAAACGTCAGGTTCACGGGCATCCTGGTGTCCTCCATCGCCCCCATGGGCACAGAGACGCTCGGGATCCCGTACTTGCGCATCGCACAGTTCCCGTTCGAGTACAGCACGCCGTTCCGCCATGCATCCCGCGCGGATTGCTCGTTCCGGTCGGCATCGGCCCTGCCCACGTCGCCGTTGGCAGGGAACACCACGGCGTCCAGGCCGTGCGCGTCCATCCAGTCCTCGAGGTCGCACTTGCGCGTGTCCTCGTAGGATTGGAGCGTCGCGCCCAGGTCCGGCATGTCGAAGGTGCCGATCTTGCGGGCTTTGGCGTGCTCGACGAGCCGGGCGAGCTCGGTGAGTGGCTCGTCCGGTGAGTAGCGGTCGCGCAGACTCCCGGGTGGGCGTGGGAAGATCATGCCTGGGTCGACGGCGGCGAGGGTCGTGATGCCGGAGCCGGAGACGTCGTTGTTCTGGCGGAGGAAGTCGTCCCACGTATACGCTGAGAGCTGCACCATGTCCAGCTCGTCTCTGAAGACGGGCGGGAAGTACGTGTCTTTTGGCTTCTCTTCCCCAGGTAGCGGTTTTTCGAGATTTGTGACGATAGGGAAGTCAACTTCCTCTACTGTGGCGCCGAGGGACTCGAGCGTCGCTCGGGCTTTGTCCCAGAGTTTGCGGACCGACGGTCTGGTGTGCACCGGAAGAGCTTCGGGGTCGTCTTCACCAATGTACATCTTCGGGACGCCCAGTCTCTTCCCGGCCAGAGAGTGTGCATCGGCGAGGTCGTGGTAGCTCCCTGGGCGGACTTCCTCGACGGGCTTGAGTTTCACAAAAGGCTGCTCGCGCCAGAAGTCGCCTGTCTTGATGTCATCTTTGGCGACTATGACATCCAGCAAGGTCATCATATCCTTGACAGAGCGAGTGTGTGGGACAACGGTATCACGGGTAGCAAACAGCGGCCAGTTGCCTCGGGTGGAGATGATGCCCCGGGAAGGCGTGTAAGCGACGAGGCCGTTGTTGGACGCCGGAGACCGGCCCGAGGAATAAGTCTCCTCACCCATCCCGATGACGCCGAAGCTGGCAGCCGTGGCCGTGCCAGATCCGTTAGACGAGCCAGAGGCGAAAGCGGCCGTGAGATAGTCTGCGTTGTACGGGCTCTCCGCTCGTCCGTAGACGCCCCTCTGCATGCCCCCTGCAGCCATGGGAGGCATGTTGGTCCGCCCCAGAATGACCCCGCCCCCGTTCTTGATTCGTGAGACGGCAAAGGCGTCGTCTGTGGCGATCAGGTTCTGGAAAGCGTGAGATCCCGCGGCCAGAGTCATCCCCTTGATTTTGTAGCTGTCCTTGACGGTCACCGGGATGCCCTCCAGCGGGGACCTCGTATTCCCGGTGGTCGCCCGTAGCTCATCTGACGCTTGGGCGTCTTCAAAGACGCTGGTGTTGATGATGGGGATGGCATTCAGGAGGGTACTGCGGCGATCGTAGTGAGCGATGCGAAGGAGATGCTTCGCTGTTAGTTCCACTGAACTCAGAGCCCCGGAGCTCAGGGCCTGCTGGAGGCCCTCGATTGATGCCTCCACTATAGTCTGTGGCCGAAAATTGGTCAGTACTGTCTACAAAGTCCAGGCAGAGTGAATGTGGCTCACCGTCTCCATGTTGAATGTGATTAGCCGGCCGAATATTTGACGTCTCGAAAACTCGCGGGGAGATCACCTTGTACGGTAGTGGGAAGGCAGAAGCCCATCTGATGAGACCTCGGAGGATCTGCATTGGTACTTCGACTGTCGCGTTGGTGAAGACGGGGGTACCAAAACTCCTTGCCTATGCTTGAGTTATCATGATGTTGCAACAAGCCGCCGGCGTGCTATCACCGTCATCAGTTTGCAAGTAGAGTGTGATTGGCGAAATGTTAGGATACAACCTTATCACAGCTGGTGGTTTCCGGCTTCAGGCCGCTTCTTGGATAACAGGCAGAATCCTCATTGGTTCAGCGTTGAATTGGCATTGGAATCTGATTGACATCTCAGGTGTCCTGTTTGGTTTCACAGCCTGATCCCGCCCTTGAGTCCGGCGCCACCAACCAAGACGCTTGAAAACAGAGGGCCGAGGTGATGTGTATACTCCGTATGGAAGGTGTGTATGCATTGCATCGGCTTGTTGAGTCTCTGCAAGGATACGTCCAATATTGAGGGTCTTAAGACAGAACAACAGTCTTGACTTTGGCAGACCTGTGCGAAGCAGAGCAGCATCACGAGTGATATGGGATAGGTAGACAACGGGATGGTGACTGAGAAGTCTAGATTTTCTCCTGCCGTATTCTCGTGCGTATGTACAGCCCTGGTACGCCTCGCAACAACCGCTATGACGAGCTCCCTCCTGACGCCGCCTTCTGCTCCTTCTCGTGCTGTCTTATTTGCTTGGTCCAACTATGCCCGTGTCAGCTTGAATGATCTGTTCGATAATCGTGTTCCGAGCGGTTGCAAACGTACTATCGACTTGGGTAGAATCGGCCCGGCTCGGGCATCTTGTGTCGGAACTCGCGGTTGGCGCTCAAGTTCCACGTGAGAGCGGTAAGCCCCAGGACGATGGCACCGAATATGGCGGTATTCTTCTTCCAATTCGACGGCTGTGCGTACCAGCCACCCGCTGGCGACCAGACGTGCTTGGGATAGCTGTGGGAAGCTGTCAGTATGGCCCAGGGGACG
Source organism: Juglanconis oblonga (assembly GCA_003012965.1). Taxonomy (NCBI): domain Eukaryota; kingdom Fungi; phylum Ascomycota; class Sordariomycetes; order Diaporthales; family Juglanconidaceae; genus Juglanconis; species Juglanconis oblonga. The sequence continues at coordinate 27,903 of MUZH01004269.1, read as the reverse complement.
AAGAAGGGGGGTCGACGGAGACGCGGGAGTGCATGACTGACGGGACTTTGGGACCACCACCCTAGGAGACTTTTAGCATAGCGCACACAGAAGGGAAGGCAAGCAACCATACTCACCATTTTAACGTGGCTGCTTCGCAAAATGGGACTTGATGGTTCGAAGGAGAGATGGGTTCGGCGACGACGAGCTTGGGTTGACGTCGAATTGCCCAGCGGGGATTGGCCCAAGAGCGAGCAAGGCAGTGAGTGAGTGGGCTCTGCCTGCCGCAAGCGCGGTTATGTCAGCAGAATTCACTCCACACTAGCAGTCTAAGTCGCAGGGACAGGGGTGCTGCAGAGCTCACACGAGCGACCCGCGCCGACGTCTGTTAGCTCACCATTTTTTCAACGGCCCTTTTTGCGCGACGAGCCCGTCCAACACGGCCACGACTTCACGACCTCCATGACGACAACCCCCCGCCTGTCCGCGTCCTCATAAACGGTGCTGTGTCTCAATCGGTAATTGGGGCTCCGGCTTACACAATATCGTCTCCATGAAGAGGTTAAGGCTGGAAAAATGGTCCGGGCAGGCGCTCTCCCCTTGGCCAGGAGCTGCAGCCTCATCGAGATCAATATCAGCATCATGTCCTCGACTTCTAGGTCAACCTGTACCTGTTAGCAGAAGACACGACCAACTCACCTCTCCTTCATTACGGCGCTACCAATCGACAGAAACATTCATACGACAAGTCGAGGCAGAGGAGGCCCAGCACCCCAGCCCTTCTCCATCCGCCGAACAAAACCAGTCTCCTTCCACCACCACCACCACCACCACCAGCAGCACCAGCTCGACTGCTGGGCCACCACAATGGCCCACGATAGACCCAAACACAGCTCGCGGGCCAGAACCCTCCCCCTACCATACCAAAGCCCTCCGCTCCTCCAAGCTGGCCGCCCTCCACGCTCGTTTAGCCCTGTCCGACAAGATTCCCCTGCAGACACTGGCAAGATCGCTCGTCGACCCCTCGGCCGACCCGGCGCCGCTCTTCAACAACTCCAATCTCGCCTTCCTAGGCCAGACGCTGATCAGCTACCACCTATCCGAGATGCTCATGTGCAAGTACCCACGGCTGCCCATGGAGATCATGCACGCCGCCATGAAGGCCTTTTCGGGCGACAGGACCCTCTTCTACGTGGCAAAGGCGTGGGGTGTCGAGAACGCCGCGGCGCCTGGGCCGGAGGTCGATCCGGGACTGTTGCAGTTCGACCTGAACCAGCCGCGCATCTTGAACACGAAGTGGGGTTTCGCGCGGTCCGTGAAGTACACGAAATACAAGTACAGGCGGGGTATCTCAGGCAGAGTGATCATGGACGACGACTTTGGCGAGACGATCCCGAACCATGCGGAGGAGGACCCTGACGTCGACGAGCTGAGCAAGCAGCAGCAGCAGCAGGAAGAGCGGATGGGCCTGTCGGCCGAGACGCAGCTGAGCCTGGGAGACCCGGACGAGAAGGTCGCCAAGTCACACAACATCCACGGACAATTCGTGCGCGCCGTCGTGGGCGCCATCTACACACATTCCGGACGGGAGGCCGCGCGGTCCTTCATCAAGGCGCACATTTTGTCTCGCCAGCTCGACCTGGCACGGCTCTTCGTCTTCAAACTGCCTACGCGCGAGCTGGCGCGGCTTTGCGCGCGCGAGGAGTTCGAGCCGCCGGTGGCAAGGCTCCTCTCCGAGACGGGCCGTCTGTCCAAGACGCCCGTGTTCGTGGTGGGCATCTTCAGCGGCAACGACAAGCTAGGCGAGGGCGCGGCCGCGAGTCTCAACGATGCGCGCAAGAAGGCCTCCATGAACGCGCTCAAGGCCTGGTACTTGTACAGCCCTGGAGAGGACGTGCGCGTGCCGAGCGACATGATGCAGCAAGGGGCCAGAGCGTGGGAGCCTGTGTACGTGGATATCGGGGAGGTGATCACGCCGAGTTGGTAAGGCGGGCTGTGCGTGGGTGGACGCATCTCTACTCATCATGCGGAGCGGGGAGGGATGCCGGGCCGGGGCAAAATAGTGAACGGGGCATCAGTGGCGCAATATAGAATTGGATTGTGTACCAGGTACGACAGAAAAGATGAGAATGGCCCGTGGATGCATACGGGTAAGGCATAGCAAGCAGGCCTGCCCGCGGAAGTTGGGGACGGGGGTGGGCAGGCTCGCTGCTCACTCCTAAAGGGAGTTGTACATTTTGTTGCAAAATAACCCCGAATATAAAGTTGAGCATTGCAGTTTCACAGCAGAGAGTGTTTGAAACTGTACCATGAGTCAAGTTTTTTCTCATTCCATCGTACTACGGTCGTCTGCTCCTAACTCACGGCCTCCGTGAGATAGATGGTTCACTACCTAGAGCTTGCATGGCTTGGACGAACTTCATTGATGCATCCGTCTTATCCTGGGTATCGTTTGTGCCTCCTTTTCCACCGTCATATTCTCATTCGGTCATTTCCAGCAGGTCCGCCCTCTCTCAACTGAAATGATCCCCTTGATCCCTCTCCCCAAACTTCCCACTAATACCCAACCTAATCTCCCTCCTCGCCCTCTCCTCCCGTGTCCTCCCCTCCCACTCCAACCGCGCCCTCCGCTTCCGCTCCCACACCGCCCGGATCGTCTTCCGTATCTTCTCCCTGCCCTCGTCGTAGTTCGCCCTCGAAAGCGCCGCTACTTTCTCCACTTGCTCGGGCGTGTACACAAAGTTCCAGGTGCTCATGTAGTCGCTCGTCCCCGGATCCACGCCCTCTACCTTGTCGTTCTTGAGAAACGGCATATATACCACCGTTATACCAGCATCGGGCTCCATTAGCTGCCATGCGTCGGTATCCTTCAGCGCCTTGGATGGCGGCGGCGGCTCGCTCGAGCGCTCGGTCGTTGTGCCCACCCACACGGTGCAATAGCCCAGCTCGCCGGACGTCTCCTCGCCCTTCTCGAACTTGTGGCTGCCCTCGACATCTTTGTCGCTGACGCCCGCCTCGAGCCGCCGCGCGGCCTGGTCGACCTTCGCCTCCGTCAGCCTGCGCTCCGCTTCCGCGACGGAGACCGTCTCATTCTCGTCCAGGGCTTTCGCGATATCCTTGTCACTATCGCCTGGTTTGGGCCAGCCTGCACCCACAGGCCAACCTTTGATCCCGCGCTGGCGCGCGTAGCCGTCCGCTACCGAGAGCCAGTTGTCGGTCTTCACGTCGGCGGAGGCGTCGAAGGCGATGATGACTTCGACGTTGCGCCCGGGGCGGAGGAGCGGGTAGATGGGAAGGTTGTTGGACATGCCGGAATCCATTAGCTGGAGGTACTCGTTCTTGGAGATGCTCGTGGGCGTGGTGCGGCGCAGTTTGCCCTCCATGCCGTAGGTGAAATTCGGAATTGTGGCGGGGTCGATCGGGTGGACTTTAGATAGGTCTTCGTTATGCCCCGAGATCATCTCATCGACGGTTGCGAAGCCCGTCAAGCTCTGCACGAGGGGCCGCACTTCGCGGTAGTAGTGAGACAAGGTGGCGCAGAACGCGGAGCCGAAGATGCCCATGAGGAGAGGCATTCGCACCTCGGGGAGGTGGAAGCCATCTTCGGGAGGCAGGTCGCGGCCGTCTTTGAATCTTCGACCCAATGCCCAGGTCGGGATGCCGGCGGCGAATTCCTCGCAGAAGGTCTCGTACGGGGTGAGTTCGAACCATTGAAACCAGGCTTCTCTAGCAGCTTTCTCTTTGGCGGCTTCTGTCGCGGTGGCGCTCTCGCTGTCTGTCACGGCCTCTGGGTCGGGGATTTCGTGCCGGACGGCGGTGTAGATGGGGAGAGGGCACTGGCCGAATTTGACGTTTTGTCGCTGGTTGGAGAGCTTGAAGTCTCTAGCGTTGACGCCCAGTTCGCCCCTTGGAACGAGGAGTCGGGCGGCGAGGAGCAGCCCGTACACATCGACGAGGCCAAAGTCGGCGTTTGGGTCTCCCTTGAGTTTCTCCACCAGGCCGCTCAGTAGGTATCTGTTTGTTGGTGCTGAGACCAGACTTGACAGCGCAACGGGAGGATCGGCGATGTGCACATCGAGTCTTGCCTTAAGGTGGTCCAAAACGTTGGTCAGACTGCCCTGAGCGAACGAAGAGTGATATAGCGCCTGGAGCCAGCAAGACCCGCTTACACCAGAGGTATAGGTAACGCAGTCGAATAATCCATCCTCCTCGGTGGCAAGCATCGAGCCTGTTCCCGCAACCAGTACTCGTAGGCCCCCACCTGAAACGCACATGGCGATCGTAGGCACATCGTCCTCATGGACCTCATCCTCCTTCAGTCCCAGGTACCTCGCCAAGGCCACGGCAGCGATCTTCTTCCTGCGCGCCAGATACTGCTTCTCCTCCTCGCACAGCTCATTCGATACCCGGACGGTTGCTGAGTACTGAATCTCGGGGTTGATGGCTGGATCATGAGCTTCTTCCCAGATCTCGCCTGCCAGTGACCCTGGGGCCATGGACAGCTCCCGCTGCAATTTTCGAAGGAACCCGGGAACGAGGTTGGACCACTCCGGCAGGATATAGTCCAGGACCTTGCCGGAGACATCGTCGGTGGCGATTCGGATGTTCTCGAAGGCGGTAGCGAAGTTGAACCAGGCACCGCTGTCCTGGCCTTCTTGGGCTTGATTCTCGCCATCCTTTTCCTTGTCGTCCTGGGGTCCCTTTGCGGAAGCGGAATGTTCGGTCTCGTCCTTGTGCTTCAAGGGCTTCTGAGGGCCGGGTGTGAGGTCTGGGAGCACATCTGATGGATACAAGGACCAGATCAGCAGGGTGCTGATCAGGATGGCGGTGGGTATTGTACGTTTTGGATGATGCTGCTTGGCGGCCTTGGACGAGAAGTTGAAGTTTTGTTGGGTCTGTGAGCGGGTTGGTGGAGGCCTAGAGATGGTGGTCCTTTTCAAGATCCATTGATGGCGTGGACGAGTAGAGTATGCGGGCCGTGTAGCGCGCGGTATTGGTATTGGTATTGGTATTGGCCGGACTATTCCTGGAGGAAACCTCATTTTCGCGCGGCGTGACGTGGTTGAGAGTGTTTGAAAGCCAAGATGCCGCCGTGTCGACTCCAGGCGAGGTGTTGTTGGTCAAGTGAGAGAGGGGCCAGGTACATGTCCAATGTCCATGGTCCGTAGATGGAAGAGCATCTCAGCCACGCAAGGTCATGCCATGACGGGAAAGCGACTTGGGTATTGTCGAGTGCGACCAATGTTCAGAGACAGTTCTGGCATTTCGTTGAGTGAGGTGACGGTGATATCATTTCCGAGGCAGCCGACATCTAGAATGCAAGTCCTTCTTCACCCGGACGGGAGGCTCCGTCGTAGATGGAAGGGAACCAATGGCGTCAGCGCTATCCGCAAAGGTATAAAATACTTTGGTACCTATGCTCAACATCTTGGCAGCACGACTATCTACCTAGGTACCTAGGTCTTTCGGAAACTCTTTCGGGTTGCTGTCAAGATTCTTGTCGCAATGGCTGTTCCTGAGGCCTCATGCATCGGATGCTACACTACTGCACCGAGTATATTAGAAAGTGGTCTTCTTATCTCGGGAACTCCCGAATAGAATTTGAACCCCGAAGCCAACAAGGTTTTGGTTTGATTTCTCTAGGTCGAGAGTCTGCCGATCTGCAGTACTATCGGCCAGTCCCTGGACGACCTCATCAGCAAGCTCAGCAAGCTCAGCAAGCGCATACTACTCTCTACTACCAAGTATGTACTATGCACAAAGCAGTACCGGAGGACCTCGGAAGACAAGCCACACCTTAGAGAACTAACGGCCAGCCACAAAATGCCATCCCATCTTTGCGCGACGAGAGCCAACCTATCCACCACGACAGCCAGGACCCTCGAGGATCGTCACGAGGATCTTGCAGACAAGTGTCTCAGCGTCTCCTACGGTACATGTGCCAATACGGAGTACCGAGAATACAGATAATATGGTCGATACTAGTACTACGATGCTCCAAGGCTCCACCGAGTGAGTGATCGCCAGCCTACCAGCCTACCATCCTGCCAGCCTGCCAGCCTGCCAGCAAAGTCCAGGATAAGAGTGTGCATATTGGTGTGCCATAGTGCATAGTACCGCAAAGCACCACAGTTGCTTGGGCCTAAGTGAGGGCGTCCGCCACGAAACGGCCTCCCAGTCGTCGACGGCGTGGACGAGCCAGCCAATGGACATGTCGAGACGAGATTTGGCATCTCTTCGTACATGCACGGCAACGCAAAATAGGACGACCCCTGCAGCTTCATGTTTCTCCACCTGGGCGCAGCCGCCCCTTTTTCCCAGCAGTACTATCCAGTCACACTGCCAGTACTACCTTGGGTACTAAAAGTAAGTACCACAGCACCACATTTGGTGATTTGGGGAGCAGCCACGCACGGGCCATTTCCCGGCCCAGGGGTCAACGGTGGAGTCCAATGTTCGACGGGGAATTGGGAACAACTGGAGCGACCAGGGCTAAGCTGCACAAGCGAAGTGACCATCTCGTCCTACTTTCCCCCTTTGCAAACCACCTGGAACCCTCTGGTCTTCTCCCAAATCTGCCCATCCGCGCGCATTTCACGGTTCTCCTTCCCGTGCAAATTTTCTGTCACCACGCCAATTCATCATCCCTCTTCTTCATCTTCCATCGACACCACCTTTTCCTCTATTATTTTTTTCCCCCTTCCTATTTTCAGCCCTTCCCCCGACAAAGACGAACCTACGTCCCAACCTTTAGATCCCCTCACGCACGTCGGCCCCAGCAGCGTGTCTGTCTGTCCCTTCCTGGTACGTGAACCACCCGCAAAACGCCTGTGTGAACTTCCCGCTCCCTCATTTAATCTTGGGCTGGGCATTGGTCGCTCCTGCCTCATCACCACGCCACGGCGCCGACGTTGAGTGTGTCCTTTTGATTAGGGACTTGGGGACGAGTCATCATCGTCTCCCGGGGGAGCTTGATGGATTTCGGGGATCCTGATGAGGCTCAGACTCGGTGCTTGGGGCTGCTCTGCTCTGTTCTGCTCTGCTCTGCTCTGCTCTTCTTTGCTCTGCTGCCGCCGCCGCCGCCACCACCACCACCACCACCGCCGCTGCCTCTTCTCTAGTAACGCGAATGCTGACAGCTTTGCCTCGCCCTTCTGCAGTCACTCGTTCCTTCCTCATTTACCGATCTGAACCAATTCTACATTCACAATGGGTAAGAACTACTGCCTGACTGCCTGCCTTTGCCCCTGGGAGTCAGCTTCGGAGGAGCAATGCAAGATTTTGCAAGATTCAAGCCGACAAAATTCCTGGACTCGAATCACCACCGATCAACTTTTGTAAAGGCCCAAACGAGACAACATCTCCAGCCCTCTATCATCCACTCGCATCCAATTCGCCCCGGCAACGATTTCGACGACCATTCTTCTTTGCGCTTCGCCATCAGAAATGGTGTTGGTCCAGCATCTATAGATCTGCGACCGCAAACACGCTGCGACCCTGCACCTCGTGGGCAAGCAACGCGGTTACCCAGAGAAGGCCAAGCTCTTCGTGACGGTCTGGCCTCACTAAAGCAACATGCCTTTCGACTTGCTACACCTGAATCAGACTCGCTCCCGTAGTGTTCAACTGGACCCAGCCGTTGCGAGAGCCACCGGTGCCCCGACATCTTCTCCCGCCGTCGCCACTAGGTCCAGCAGCTTGGCGCACCGCGGCGAGAACAGAAGACCCGTCTTCCGCAGTATGCTGGACGTCGGATCTGTTCCCATGATCGCTCCGCTGAAGGCCCTGGATCTGGACGAGCTTCACTTTCACCGCGAAGTCATGCCTCTTTCTGAGTGTCAGGCTCCTTGAATCTCGCATTGCTCCCTGGAATTGATGACCCTGGACACTCGTACCGCTAAGGTCTCTGAGAGAAGCTCGAACTAACTAAACGGTGTTTTCTAGCTTCCAACGGTGCCCCCATCGATACCCCTCCTGAGCCTCCCACTGGCAAGCCCACCTCTCCCGTGGACCAGAGTGCTTCCGAAGAACAAGAGCAGTCTTCTAACGTGGTGGTTACAGCGTCCTCTGGTGGCGTGATTGAGAACAAGAACATTGTTCGCAGAAAGCTGACGGGTTACGTTGGCTTCGCCAATCTGCCAAACCAATGGCACCGAAAGAGTGTCCGCAAAGGCTTCAACTTCAACGTCATGGTTGTCGGTGAGTGCTTCGAGAATCTGTCGCTCGGTGTGAGCCCAATCGCTAACAATAATCCTTCTAGGCGAGTCTGGTCTCGGAAAGTCTACCCTGGTGAACACACTCTTCAACACGTCGCTGTACCCGCCCAAGGAGCGCAAGGGACCTAGCCTCGACATCCTCCCCAAGACTGTGACCATCCAGTCCATCAGCGCAGATATCGAGGAGGCTGGCGTCCGTCTCCGGCTGACCGTCGTTGACACGCCTGGCTTCGGCGACTTTGTCAACAACGACGAGTCCTGGCGACCAATCACGGACAACATCGAGCAGCGGTTCGATGCGTACCTGGACGCCGAAAACAAGGTCAACCGCATGAACATCGTTGACAACCGCATCCACGCTTGCGTCTTCTTCATCCAGCCCACAGGCCACTCCCTGAAGCCTCTGGACATTGAGGTCATGAAGCGTCTGCACACCAAGGTCAACCTGATCCCCGTCATTGCCAAGTCCGACACCCTGACGGATGAGGAGGTCACCGCCTTCAAGGCCAGAGTCAGTTCATTGTTGCTCCTGCAAAGATGGCCTGCCTTACGCTAACACGTCGACAGATCCTGGCAGATATTAAGCACCACAACGTCCAGATCTTCGAGGGGCCCCGCTACGAGCTCGATGACGAGGAGACAATTGCAGAGAACAATGAGATAATGTCCAAGGTTCCCTTTGCTGTTGTCGGTGCGACCAACGAGATCACAAACCCTGACGGGCGCAAGGTGCGCGGTCGTCAGTACCCATGGGGTGTCGTGGAAGTCGACAATGAGGAGCACTGCGACTTCGTCAAGCTGCGCCAGATGCTTATTCGCACGCACATGGAAGAGCTCAAGGAGCACACCAACAACAACCTCTACGAGAACTACCGAACAGACAAGCTGGTCCAGATGGGCGTGTCCCAGGACCCCAGCGTCTTCAAGGAGGTTAATCCCGCTGTCAAGCAGGAGGAGGAGCGTGCCCTCCACGAGCAGAAGCTCGCCAAGATGGAGGCAGAGATGAAGATGGTCTTCCAGCAGAAGGTTGCCGAAAAGGAGTCGAAACTGAAGCAGAGCGAAGAGGAGCTGTATGCACGACACCGAGAGATGAAGGAGCAGCTGGAGCGTCAGCGGTTGGAGCTCGAGGAGAAGAAGGCGAGAGTCGAGAGTGGGCGGCCGATCGAGAAAGAAGGCAAGAGGAAGGGATTCTCCCTGCGGTAAACAACCGCCTCCCCCTCCTTCTACGATCATGCCCGCGCACGCCTCATGCCTTTGCGATACCAGCCCGCCGGTTCTTTCCAATTCTGTCTTCACAGTCTCTATTTTAATCACCACATACCTCCTAATCATCGAAGAAAAGTCCTGCATGATTCGGTCAACCGAAACGGTCTCTCGGTGGATCATGGCGATCAGGCGCGTCCAACGAAACGAGAAAATCGAACGACGAAAATGGCTGTGTTGTTAGTGACGTATGTCGCTGCAACTCGGATCAAGATTCTCGAACAGCTTCATTCGATCTACATTTTGGTTTCCAGGTTTTCAGCAGAGGCTCCCTGTATTTTTCGAAGACCGCCTAGAGCACCTTACATGGGGTCCGGAGTCGAGTCGGTACGCACGGTTTCTCTGGCGCGCGCGTACGGATAGCGCTGGCTTTTCTCTTCTTCTTCAGACATTTGGTCGAGTCGACACTTGAAAATACGACTTCTTATAATTTACGACGGACGTTGACTCCTCCTCTCCTTACCAGGGGTGTCTGGTCCACTTGCGATGGCGCCCTACGACCAACCATTCGGGGAAATTTCTTCTCACCTCTACGGGGCGTCGAATTGGATCCCTAGAGGATCTCTTTGGGCGAGTGGTCCGGATACGCGAAGTGTGATGGGTGAGCAGCGGTTGCGATACCCAGTCACGGAACGGGATGAGATGGTGTAGAGGTGAGATTCGGTCACGAGCGTGTGAAGGTCTTGTGGATTGCGTCCGGGGTTTTCGCAGTGGGATTTGGGATCGCATTTGACGGCTCTACTTACATACCCCTCTGCCTCTCAAGCACGTCTTTTCTTTCCTGGCCTGTTCGAGTCGACTGCTACAGTACTTTCCTTGTTGTCACCCTGCAGCTCTTCTTTAGTCTAGTGGTTCTGAATCAGAAAACGATGGTTATCCATCACGAGGAACGTGCCTTTGCCCGAGTGATATTCGCGTCCCTCAGCACAAACTTCCCATGGTAGAAGAAGAACAAAGAAAACATGCCAAGGCAATAACTGAAGGTTGTGAGAAGTCCAATCAAGCTCACGGTCCCTGTCAGCCGGGGCGTCTAATCGTCGGGCTTGGTCTCTTTCGGTGGCATCCGACCCGGCTCCAACGGTGAGGCTCACTACTTCCCGTCTTGACGATGCCCAGTACGTCGGCAGCCATATACGGCATGCCGAGAGCCGCGAGCTCGAACATGGCAATGGGCAATGGGCAATGGGTAACTGACACTAAGGTACTCCGTATCACAGAGAGAGAGAGAGAGAGAGAGAGAGAGAGAGAGAGCGATTTCATCAAGTGGTGTTACAATTGCCCTCATGCTACTGTACAGCCCCGTCTATGTCTAGGACCAAGCCTGTATGTAAATGCTTCGCAACAGGAGGGCTGGCGAGTATATAACAGGGTAGCATCTCAGATTAGTCACCGCGTCCATCATGATCGTCTGCCGTCTCTACTCCATCCCACGTCTCGACTTTCCCCGTTTCCGACCCTCTATCCTGGTCCGTCCCCAAGTGTCGCTTAGACGTACCATCTTCCTCTCTCCAGCACATGTGCCCTTCCCGAACCTTACCCCCCCCCTCCCCTAAAAAGCTACCTTACCGCCTCCGCAGGTACCAGTTGAAAGCCAGCTCCTGCACGGAGGGCGGGAACGGACTCGGTATCTCCGCGAGCCCCTGCCTGGCCACCGGATGTCGCAGGTATACAGCGGCGCAGATGTTCTGGTTGACCTCCAGGTACCGCGGGATGAACGCAAAAGCACTCATGTACGGCTTCGGCTCCCACGGCGTCTTGTACGGCTTGGACAGGTCCACGGGGTTCTCCTCGTACTCGCGCACCATCTCCGCAAGCCGGTCCTGCTCCTCCTCGCTCAACTCATGGCGCGCCTGCTGCTTGGGCTCCGCCGGCGCCACCGGTGCTGGTGTCGCTGCTTCCGCGGCGTCTCTCGCCTCCGCGGTGTCCTCGGCGTTGAACGCGCCAGACTGGTCCGCGCTGTCGGCCACCTTCGGGTCGTCGATGACCATCTCACGCAGCATGTTGTTGATGGTGTTCACCAGGTCGCCGGTGACAGCCTCCTCGCCGTCCTTGCGGCCGAGCTTTGCAGAGGCTTCCTTGGCTTGCTTGATGAAGGCACGCATCTGCTGCTTCTTCTTGACGGACATGGCGTACTTGTCGACGTCGAGAAATTTCCGCGCGTTCCTAGCGAGGAATCTGAGGCGTCTTTGGAGGGCTTCGGGTGTGTCCCCCGGGGAGACTCCTGCTGTTGCTTCTGCTGTTGCGCCTTCGGCCGGTTCTAATGAGCCCTCATCGGCCTCGGGGGCGGCTGCTTCTTCTGTAGCATTCTCGCCGTCTGCTGCCGCTTTGGCGGCTTTCCGCTTTCTGAATCGTCTCAGGCCCGACGCTTCCGGCTGGGACTTGGGCTTCTTCATGCCTGTAGCAAACATAACGGCGTCAGGGTCGACTTGGAACATATCGCCGGGGTTGAGGAGGTACGTTGCGTGGTTCATCTGTGCGGATGCTTGTCAGCTGGCCGCCTCCCTCCACAGTCTCTTGTCTCTCGTCTCTCGTCGCTCATCGCTCATCGCTCATCGCGCGCGCAAAGGGAAACCTACGCGCTGGCCGTTGACCTTGACCATGCCGTGAATCACGAAATTCCTCGCCTGACGCGTACTGCTCGCAAACATGGCCCTGAAGATAGCGACATCGATCCTCCTCTCGATGGGCGCAAACGACATGTTCATGTAGGGCGTCGGGCCAAAGTCCTCCTGGAGATTCGTCTCGCTGAGGGCCTTCTTCAGATCGGAACCCAGATGGGCCTCGTGCTTGTCCACCAGCGGGTCCAGCACCTCGGCCAGGCCGCCGCGGAGCTTGTACTTGCGCTTCTGGCCCAGCTCGTGCCAGGGCGTCACGTCCTCCGAGGCGACCATGTCGCGGCCTGATCCGCGACCGGTGGCCTGCTCGGAGCCGTCGTTGTGGGCCATGTAGACAGGGTTCATGTCGACGACGGAGCGGAGGCGACGCTCAAACATGCGCTGCCACTTCTGCTCCTTGATGTGCTCGCCGTGGTAGGCGCGGGCCAGGGCCTTGGCAGTCCATTTCTGCTGGAAGAAGGTGCGACGGATGAAGTTGGGGATGGTGCGCTCGACTTGGGAGAGATTGTAGAGGTTGTATTTGTTCCAGGTCATGCGGACTTTCTGTGACAGGGGGGAAAGAGAGAGAGAGGGTGGTTAGTTGAGGCTGTCACAAGAACACTTTGGGAGCACTTTTGAGAGACTGGCGCCCGACATGCGAAGCGAGGTGGAAGGGATAGAATGTGGAACATGGACGTGGAATTGGATTTGGATGTGGCATTGCTTACCCCCTTCCGCAGACTGTGGAAGTTCAAGGTCCTCCTTAACTTCATCTTGGATGTGGTGGGGACTGGTTGGGTGGTGATGCCACTGCCACCTGTGAAGTCAGATGCGTCTCGGCCATGTCCAAAAATTTGAACGGCCTTCCTCTGCGGGCTGCGCAGTGTGGCCCGTGCATGGCGCCAGCCTGCCAGCCTTGAGCCCCCCTGCAGCTTGGCTTAGGTAGTGTGGGGTAAGCTGCTATCAGCAGCTTATCGCAGCGCCGCAGTTGCAAAAAAAGTCTCGAGCACAGAATGCCATTGCCTTCACCTTTTTCCACCTTTTTTTTTTTTTCCTTTCTTTTTTCTTCACTCGCCTAGTAGAAGCTTCCAACCTGCAAACCCCAATTTTTCACGATCGACCATAATAGCTCCTCATTGTGCTATTCACTGGTCCATTGTGGGTTGTGAAAAATTGAGCCTACCGGTGACGTGCAGACGTTTATGCCTACAACATAAATAAGGGCGCTGTCTGTTCTGCACCTTTGTTTAATTCCAGACTTCGAGTCTCTTCACCGTCACCGTCACCGTCACCGTCACCCCACTATCCATCTTCTGATTCCCCTTCCAACAGACCTCGACCATCGGTTGCGCCGAAGCCTCCTCCCTCCTACCTGCCTTTTACTTCCACGCAGCACCCAGTCTGCAGTCTGTGGTGCACACACACATTGTCATTCATTCTGTCTTTGGTGACTCCTGTTTGATCAATTCCTCTTGTGATTCATACACCACACCGCCATCATGTCTGACGAACCAACCAAGCTGGAGGCTGTCAAGCTGGAGACTGTCAAGCTGGAGGAGCCCACGAAGATCGAAGACTCTGTCAAGACTGAAGATCAGTCTATCAAGGCCGAGGATGACACTAGTTCCGACAACAAGACCACCGAGGTCAAGGAGGTCAAGGATGAGCAACAGTCGGAGGATGACAAGGGCGTCGAGGTCAAGCAGGAGACTGATGACAAGAAGGAGAGTGTCAAGGTCAAGCAGGAGACTGACGACAAGAAGGAGGACACCGAGGACACCGAGGACCAAAAGATGCTCAAGACTACCGCCAAGGTCCATCCCAACCCCCGCGCGAACAACAAGTTCGACCCTTCGCTCCAGCCGGTCACCAATGACCCTGCCAAGATTCGTGCTCAGGTACGATGACAATTAATGCTTCGGGCACCTCTGCCTACTTGTGCTAATATCAACTGCAGGTCGAGTTCTACCTGTCCGACAGCAACCTGCCCAACGACAAATTCCTCTGGAACAAGATGGGTGGTGTTGAGAACCGCCCCATCCCCGTCAAGACCATCTGCAGCTTCGGCAGAATGCGCAACTTCAAGCCTTATGAGGACATTGTCGACGCTCTGAAGCAGAGCCAGCAGCTCATCGTCTCCGGCAAGAAGGGTGAGGAGCGTGTCTGCCGTCGTTACCCATTTGACCCCACCAAGCCTCGTAACCTCCTGGCCCGCTCCGTCTATGTCAAGGGTTTCGGTGACGAGCAGCCCTCCACCCAGTTCGACGTCGAGGCCTTCTTCGCCCGCTTCGAGACCGTCAACGCCATCCGCCTGCGTCGCACCGGAGAGGGCCTGTTCAAGGGCTCCGTCTTCGCCGAGTTCGAGACCCCGGAGCAGGCCCAGGCCTTCCTGGCCCTCGACCCTCAGCCCAAGTGGAAGGGCCACGAGCTCAAGATCATGAGCAAGCAGGCGTACGTGGACGAGAAGAACGCCCTCATTGCTGAGGGAAAGCTCGAGCCCACCGAGTCCAGCCGTCGTACCTTCTACGGTCCCCTCGAGGATCGCAAGGACGGTGCCGGCGGTCGTGGCGGTCGTGGCGGTCGTGGTGATCGTGGCCGTGGTGGTCGTGGCCGTGGTGGCCGTGGCGGTCGTGGCGGTCGTGGTGGCTACCGCGACCACCGCCACGGCGGCGACCCGGATGACTGGAAGGCGCGCAAGGCCGAGGACCGCAACCGTGGCCGTGACCGCCGTGATCGCGACAACGAGGGCGGCGATAACAAGGACGACTCCTCCGCCCCTGCCAAGCGCGCTCGTGAGGACGACGCTGTGAACGAGCAGCCCCCTACCAAGAAGGTCGACGTCAAGGCCGAGGCTAACGTCAAGGTTGAGGCTCCGGTCAAGGCCGAGGTGTGATCGTCACACGGCGAGAAGGGAACGACAATTTCGAATCCTGATTGATACCCTGTTCTGGTCTCTTGGCATCGCCATGGTGTTCCTATTTCTCTGGGCTTTGAAGGCAAAAGGATGGATAAGGGACGGCGTTTTACGGATGGCTGGTATGAATCTTTCACGGGGGCAGAATTTGAGCGGCTTTTTCCTGCTACGCGAAGCCTGCTGGACTCGAGATGGACCTTGTCTGGTGGTCCGACTTGAGGGTGGCTTTTCGCATAATGCAGGTTCGTGATTGGCATTTGGCGCCCTGGTTACTGGGCTTTCTTAGGGTTGAGAAAGCTTGAACGGAAAACACACCATCATGGTCTTGTCTGGTCCATGTTCCGCGTGTATATTGTTGTAGATCCAACCGATGTCAAGTTTCTTAGAGCCCCTCTCAGGTGCTGCCCAAGCGGGGCTTGCTATCACCGTCTGCGGTCGAAGACGTATTCGCCCTTTGCCCAGCTTCCTCATTAGGAGCAATCTTGATGCCGCCACCACTATTCTGCTGGAAGGGCCATCTTCGTGTCGATGCCCCAGCTTCCTCTTCCATCCAATTCTTCTTCACCTTCCGTCCAGTCCCGTAATATAGTGTGTGCAGAGACAGAGATGTCCAGCATGATGACCAGATATCAGAAAGTATTTTTTTTATACGAACACAGCACCTGGCAAAATAATCCTCGAGCTCCCCTGTCCCCGCCCAAGGGAAGAGCCTGGTTGCTCCATGTTACTGCGACCTCACTCTCATCACATAACTTCCTCCTAACATTTTGTCTTCGTCCTTCTCACTGTTCCTGATTATTGTTCTAGGTGTTCGCCTACCTCTTTTTATGTCCTTTTCCCGTTGCTCTCGTAACCTTTTCTCTTCTTCTCCTGCCCACTGCCACAAGCTTATCATCTTCAGCATAGGCCGGGATTAGCGGCAAAAGAAGCGGTCGACCTCCTCAATAGCATGCTTGATCTGTAAACTGCTATCAGATCGCCAATCAAGACTTGAGATGCACGCAGTAAGTCCATTCCACATACTCGTTACTGTGACAGTCGGCAGGAAGTTACCGTGCATATATCTTGGTGTGTGGTGCGAGGTAGGAGTTTATGGGTGGTTGTCATGTCCACCTGTTCCCCTCCTTCTTCATCTCCATGCCTTTGTGACGCGAACATTGCCTGCATGAGCTCGGATGATCTGTTGGTGCTCGATACCTCGTTTCGCAGAGTGGCATGTTTTCGAGAACATACATGTCATACGATTTTGTGAAAGTCCGCGGTGAGAATTTCCTGGCTGGGAATTCCCCGGGAAAACTGTGCTCGTTTCTTCCCATTCTCACTCGGAGATTTTGTTTGGGGAGGAAGGGGGGGGATAGGACGGTGACTTGAGCGAATCACCATGGAGAGGAGAGGGAAGACAGAACCAAGTCTGTCCCGTACAGTCCATCGTCGGCCCAGAGGATGCAGGAGGAGGATCTCGGAAACAAAAGAGCCGAGACTCAACAGCGAACGGGCGGGCATCATGAGCCCTCTTACGTGGACATCCGGTCGCCACTCTCTCCACCACGCCCGGTCAGTGACAGCGAGATCGAGAAGCCGGAAGCGCACGACGACGATGACTCGTCCAACTCCTCCTCCTCCGTCTCTGAGGAGTTCCGTCAGAGCAGATTCGGCTCTGGTCAGCACCGCCCGCAGGCCAAGAGGAGCGTCTCGGTGGTCCGCGATGGCATCGAGAGTCGGCATGTGATGGGAGCTCGGCGAGCCGCTGGAGAAGACGCCCACGCCGCGCCACCTTGCAGACGAGAACCTCGTCACTTGGGACGTGGAGGATCCGGGGTAACCCTAAGACGTGGTCTTTTGGGAAGAAGTGGGCGGCCGTCACGATCATCAGCACTTTCACACACATTTATCAGCCCTGTGTCGTCTTCCATGACCGCGCCGGCCTTGAACTCGATAGGTGCGGAACTCAACATGCAGAATGGGTTCGAGAAGGAACTATCGCTCTCGATCTTCGTGCTTGGTGAGTCGGGTTCTCCGGATGAACAAGTAGATGTTACGAAGCGCTGACGGTGTCCTAGCTTATACGATAGGGCCCTTAGTATCAGGACCGTTGAGCGAGCTCTATGGCCGCGTTATTGTCCTACAATGTGCCAACCTCTTCTACCTCTTCTTCAGCCTTGCCTGCGGGCTATGCCGCACAAGCGGTGAACTGATCGCCTTCCGCTTTCTGGCTGGCTTGGGCGGCTCGGCGCCCTTAGCCATCGGTGGTGGCGTTCTCTGAGACCTCTTCACAGCCGAGGAACGAGGCCGCGCCATGTCCCTGTACAGTCTGGCACCCACCCCTTCTTGGTCCAGCCATCGGCCCCATCGCAGGCGCTTTTATCTCGGAGAACATCTCCTGGCGCTGGATCTTCTATGTGACGACAATCGCCGACGCCCTGATCCAGATCGCGGGACTCTTCTTCCTGCGCGAGACGTACACCCCTGCATACTCCTCCGGTGGCGCAAAGACGGACTCATCAAGGAGACAGGCAACACAGCTCTGCACACCGGTTTCGACGACCCGGATAAGACGGTCAGAGGCCGCGCTAGCGACCGCCATCGTGCGGCCGTTCCGCATGCTGTTCACACCAACCCGTCATCCAGGTCCTGGCATTGTACATGATGTATCTCTACGTGCTCATGTACCTCGTCCTCTCGACCTTCCCGACACTCTGGATGTCGTACGGCTTCAGCACCGGCATTGGTGGGGCTCCACTACCTCGCCCTGGGCATCGGCTACTTCCTCGACGCGCAGGCGTGCGCGCCCCGGCAGGATCGCATCTGCGCCCGTCTCAAGAAGCGTTACGGCGTGACGGTCGGGCGGCCCGAGTTTCGCATACCCATGATGATCCCCGGGCGCGATCCTCTTTGCCCGTGGGGCTGGTCACGTACGGGTGGAGCGGCGCAGTACAGGACGCTCTGGATCGGGCCGGACATCGGCGTGGCCATCTTCACCGTGGGTGTCATCATCGGCCTCCAGTGTATCCAGGGTTTCCTCGTCGACACGTATCGTATACTCGCTACGCCGCGTCCGCCGTCGCCGCGGCCACCGTGCTCCGCAGCTTGGCGGGCTTCGAGTTTCCTCTGTTCGCGCCGAGTCTGTATGCGAGATTGGGCTATGGATGGGGAAACACGCTGTTGGCTTTTGTGGAAGTGGCGATTGGATGGCCCGGTCCGATTCTGCTGTGGAAGTATGGCCAGACGCTGAGGAGGAGGTCGACATTTGCTGCCGGGGCTTGAGATCTGTAGGAGTAGGCACATGGGGCAAAATAGGATGGCACGCAGTAAGCAGTAATTGAAAAAGCAAGAAAAAAAAGACACGAAACAAACCAAAATGATCAGAAATTGGAGTCAGGTTTACGGGTCAAAAACTGGAGCCAGACCTCTAATTAGGTATGTAGCGCAGATGATGGCTCTAACACCCACTTCCCGTCATCCCATACACGCCATCGTCGGCTGTGTAACTACACGTGCCCACAGCACCCGCAGCAGTCCCGTTCTCGTCCAGCGCGAGGCTGATGTTCCTCATGCCGATGTTGTAGCACGGGTTTCTTGTGGAGCAAGACACGGCAGCCGTGCGGGACGAGCTGTCCACGTAGCCGGTGAAGTTCACAAACGCTATGTTTGAGACCAGCATGTTCGACGTGCCCCCGTAGGAGCCTGTTTAGATTATCCATCAGCATTCTGTGCCTCTCGAGCAGTAGTGAGTGGGTGGTGATGTTTGGATTCTGGGTGTTGCGTACCGTTGTCACCAGAGTTTTGGTTGATATCTGGACCAACCGCGGCACCCTCGATGTAGAAATTCTCGAAGAGGATGTTGGTGACGACGCCCCTGGGTATTCATATCAGTCAACTAAATCAGGGCGGCGGGATGATTGCTGAAACGGGGGCCGGGGGGATGTGGTTGTTTTTTGTTGTTATTGTACACACCATCCGCCGCCTCTCGGCAAATATTCACTCTCATAACTAGTCTGTGGCACCAGCTCGCCCACCCAAGTCTTTACATATGCAGACGCATGCATATCGTCATTGTAGGTGAGGATTTGGGCGTCTTTGACGATCACGTTCTGGACCGAGGAGTCTTCAAGGTACTGGCCCAGGCTGCCAATGGCTACACCGTTGCCCCCATGGATGGTGATCTGGGAAGGAAAAGTCAGTGTGGGGCAGGGCGGACCGGGATGACGGAGACTCACATTTTGGATGAAGATATTGTAAGATCGAGGTTTGATGGCTATCGCATCGTCTCCTCTGTTCACATTCCCGTTGTCAGCAGGAAGGAAAAATAGACTACCAGTTCTCCCCTTGGGCGATAGCTCACCCTTGGTAAACAAAGTTGGTGAGCCTGATGTTATAGGCGTCCATGGTGTCGAAACCGTCGGTGTTCTGTACCCAGTTCTCTCCGTACGGCGCGGACAAAGCCGTGTTGTTCACATAGATGTCATCAAACCACATCGTCGTCCCGTTCATGATGTTGATACTCCACAGCGGACTCTGGGTGACAGAAACTGCGAGCCGCGAAGTCAGCAGAAGCACTGGAGGGACTGGAGGCTATTTGCGGCTTCTAAAACGCACAGTGCTCCACCAACACGTCGGTGACGTTCCACCAGACGAAAGGCATGGGTCGACCGGGCTGCGTGTCGCCCTCCTCGGCATTGTACCAGCTGTTCCCGGAGCCATTGATCTTCCCCGTCCCGTGGCCGTTGAGGCGTATCCTCTCCCCTGAGATGATGAAGCCAGCGCGGTGGTTCTGGAAGGCGACCGGGTACGAGTTGTTCCTCCAGTAGTCTAGGTCGTCCGAGAATAGCCAGGTCCCCTTCCAGTCGATGGTCACGTCGTAAATCACAGGGTTCAGCTTGGTGGCGATGTAGAAGGTCGTGTTCTCGGGAAAGACCACAGTCCCGCCGTGGTTGCACTCGTCAAAGGCCTCCAGGATCTGGGGAACATCGTCCTGGGTGCCGCCCAGAGGAGTAAGCTTGCAAGTCTTCCCGGAGCTGGCTGGGCTTCGGGGAGCGACCATGGGCATGGAAGCAACCCCTGAGGCCCGCGAGCTCAGGCCGAGGAGGCCGAGGAGGCTCAGCAGGACAGAGCTTGTTCGAGGCGCCATCTTCTGCCAGTTCGATCACAGGTGAGGAGGCTTCGGGTGGAAACACTCATGGCGAGCTCTGAGCGGCGGCGCACCACGTCGCATCTGCCGTATATAAAGGAGCTGCATCATGACGGTAGCGGCTGTGGAAACAAAGGCTCTCCAATTGCCCCAATTGCCCCAAATGCAAACAAGATGTGGAGTTCGCTCGTCAATTCACCAATCCTGAAGAGCCGGTGAAGAGCCGCAACCATGGTGATTGGAGGCAAAATACCGAGACCCCAGAAGCGAACGCGTGAGGATGTTGAGGTTGTCGTCAGTTCCCGGGGGTTCTCCAGATTCCCGAGATTTCCGGGCGGCAGCTGCGGGGAAACATGTGAGGTCTAAGGTAGCTTTTGCGGCGAATTGAGACTTCTCGGTACAGTCTTGGCCGAATGTTGCCTCACCGACGTATTAGTCCCAGTCGGCCGAGAGGAAAATATGGGAAGCTTATTATTACATTGCTCTTCACACATGGATCTAACTATGAACTCGAAAAATGTGGTGTGTCTTCCAAATAGTGGGATTACTAGTCGTATGCTTTCAAGCAGGACACAGGAAACGATCTGATGCTTCAGGAACCGGGCAAAATAGAATCTCAGAGTCCCAAATCAAATCGGCCCAGAAGCTGGAACCCACCTCGTCTCCAGATCATACAACAGTTTCGAAGTCATCGGCCTATCCGAGATAATACACATACACTCCGCGCCGCTGTTTTTGTAATGAGCATGCGCCTCGAGCGCCATAGTCAGGGGCGACCGCGTGTTCCAGATGACCGCGTCCGGGTCGTCTCACATAAGTCCCATCGATCATCTCCGATCCAAAGGTCTTCTCCGAGTCGGGCGTGCTCCAGACCACCCGGCAGGGCATCCCCTTCTTCACAGAATAACAGGCAAGCAAAGACCAATCCCGCTGCCTGTGGCGACAAGGTCGACTTTGCAGAGCAAGGGCGCCATCCGCAGCACGCCTGCGCACGACGCGACGATGCTCAAGACCGCCTTGTCCAACTACGGTGAGGCTGGCGAAGACGTGTCACACGAACACCAGAAAGCGCGTTGTCAGAGATGCGCATCACACCGCCTCCCGGCGGCGTGCAAAAGCTGCAGTACGCACGCAAGGTATGCTTCGACCGACAGGGGCTCGACGACAACATTCCCCTTGCGGTGGCGCATCCAGGGTAGAGTCACGGAGAGCATAGTCAGCGCCACAAGCCAGACGGCGGTGTGCGCTGAATGGCGAGACCACAAGGAATGTCGGGGTGTGCCCAGACATCTTCAGGAGAGCAAAGCTTGACTGACGAGTGTTCCCGTGGATGAACAGCCGAAGATACACATCTCGATGCTGGTCTGGTCCATGAGGAGGCTTCGTATTGTTCGACGTTTAGCACCCATGACTTGTCACAAGGGGCTGAGGGCATTCTTGGTTGGAGAAGTGTCAGTCCAATTTGAAGCATCGCTGAATTGGGGTCTGAGGGAAACATGATACCATAGGCTCGCGCGGACTGGTGGTGGTCGACATGTTCGAGATTTGATGTCGTCAGGTCGTGGCAAGACTAAACGACAGAATTTCCCCATGTAAGAAACCCATAGCAAATACTGGAACAAGAAAATCTGGGGAGAGGAAGGGGTTACTATAGTAGGGACGCCCACACGGAGACCCTTACACCCTACACCCTACACCCCATACTACTTTGTCCGAAACAGGCCTTTTAAATTCGTCTTTAGGAAAAACTTCAGTAGTTACTTATTTAATTTTCTTAGATTAGAATTTTCATATTCTTGCTTTAGCATATTAAGAAATAAAATTATTAATTATTATACTTAAGTAGTTGTTGTTTTTTAAGTTGTTAATATAGCTATAAAAGCTGTAATAGTTTTCTTTATACAACGGAGAATGCTCGAAACCCGAGCACACCTATCTTTAATTCAAGAATATAGAAATTATACACTCTTAGCAGTCTTCTTGCCTCCTCAAAGAACTTAGTAATATACATCTTATAATAATAAATAATTGTGCAAGTAGTAGGGCGGAGAAAAAGAGTCGGAAAAGCTTTTATAAGCAACGGAGCAGATAGGTTGAGTACTACCTAGGTGGACTCAGTATACCCCGGAGGGTGTGGGGCAGCGGACCGTTCGCTACTATGCACCTGGTTTCCAGCGGAAACAGGGGTCCAGACAGCCGGAGATCCACATGTAGTCACCAACGGTTACAGTGGAATCAAGGTTGACAACCTCCCAGTGGGGCAGCGCAATAGTGGGCGTACCGGGGACGTACCGGGAAAGCGATCCAGCCTTACCGGATACCGGATTCAGAGACCCGGGTGCAGCGAGACGGAGACGAGTTTGCTTTGCACGGTTGACCGAGACTCCTACCACTAGTAATATCATGATATGGGCAAAGAGACAGAAAGAGGTCCCGTGCTGGAGACGGACCGGCGTGACGAGAACCAGGCGGCGGGCGAGTGGAAGCGACGAAGAATCATCCATGAATACTCAGACCAGCCAACTGTCAGCTCACCACTTGTGTCTCTCTCTCGCAATTTCCGGGAGATTCTGGAATGGCCAAACGTCTAAGCTACAACAGACAAGCCCGGGATCGATCACAGAAAGACATGACAAAAGTCTTGGTTGCTGGAAGACCAAACAGGTATGAATGGAATATTGAAAGACATTGAAAGACTGTGATTGGGTCATTGGAAAGGATGTTGGTTCTAAGCGAGAAGACGTCGGTACGATGCATCCAGCTCCACTACAGACCGATCCACGATCTCTTCGTTCGAATACGACGCATTCCTTCGCAATAGGACTCGAAAGAAATTCTATATATTGAGACCTTCCTCTCCGATCTCCGAGTGTTCCCTAAATTCCAAGTCACACTACTATTCATCAGACCGTCACACTCTCTTTGCTCTTTTTCCAACTCGGCTTGTTTACCTAATATCGACCATCATAATATTCTGCCAACAAGTCTGTCCGAATCACCGCTCATTATGCAGTTCTCAGCGATCATCACTCTCATCAGCTTGGCCAGCGTTGCCACGGCTTGTGCCGGTGAAATCGGATGCTGTTGTCGCGAATTCAACACCGGGACCTTGTGGGTCAAGAATGGTACTACCCCAGACGAGGTGTCCGAAGCCGTCGCCAATGGTAGCATTCCCTTGGGCTCAGTCTCTTCGGTCTAAGCGGCGGTTGAGAACCAGAATCGTACGGCTGCTTACCTCTCCCCTGTGTCAGAGAACACTTTGATACTGACTTTCTATAGACGAGACCAATACCTATACGGCATTCAGTCGGCAGAGGGTGCGGTTATCGTTATGGATGGACGTTGGATGAGATGGAGACCGAGGGGCTGTTCTCTTGCTTCAGGCTTATCTTCTGGACGGACCTCAGATCTTCTACTTCTGCTGTGGCGGTGCAGACGGCAGACGGGCGGTTTTTCTCTTCTCCCCCCCCCCCCTTCAATAATACAGTCATTATCACCACATCACGTTGGCTACCTAGCACGGAGCATCTCCGCGGCCTGAGCATCTGTCGCTTCGGACAGGACAATTAAACAGGGCAGTGGGCACCGTCTGTGGACGATAGATATTTATATTCACAACATTGTATACCGAGAGATACTAGCTTGCGGGAGCGGCTCAGGGCCAATAAGCGGCTCAGAAATTCAAGATACGCATCTAGTACGATTATTTCTTCCGATCAGCTCGAATTTCGCAAGTAGCGCATTCTCCAGTGTCCACCGTCCTCGACTCCTGTGAAGAGAACATAGGTAGAGCAGAAACAGAGAACAGAGAATAGAAAAGAGAAAAGAGACAAAAAACAGGAACGGAATTTCGGCGACCGGATGACTTGGAATCACATTTTCCCACGGGCTGTGATTGGAATTCGGACGAGGTCAGCGACATGGTAACAACAAGCTCCAGATGGCATCCCAAAGCCCCAAATTCTCAACGTGGCTAGACCAAATGATCATACAAACAGGGCATACAAACAGGGTATTCTACACCTGAACCTTGGCAAAAACTCTACCACTATTGGTAGCTCATGTAAAGTTCGCGGTTGAGACCGATATCAAGGCGACGCCCTTTGTAATCCACCAGACTCGACTGAGGAGCCTGGGCTTCCCAATGGTTGATGCTTGTGTCGGCTCGAAGGGATCATGGATTAGAGGCTAAGATATGGATTATGGATGGACTGGACTTTGCAGGGTCGGTCTGTGTTTTACTCCTAACCCTGCCCGAGCTCTGCCATCCCTCTTTCTTAGTCGAGAATTCTTCTCCTTGAGAGCCGCAGCACAAGGTTTGGGCTTCAACATCATTGAAATCCAATAGCGTCGACGATGCTTATCTTTTGTATCGCGGTAGTTCGCAGGCCTCACCTCACCCTCTCCAGCTTGACGCCATCGCCGCCATCGCCGCCATCCTCGCCATCCTCGCCATCCTCGCCATCCTCGCTCCTCGTTGGTTCTTGGCCCACGCCTTAGTCTCGTCAGTGTCGCATTCAACGTCAGCTGATCCTTGACCTTGATGTGGCGGGTGCTCGCCTCGTCTCGGCTACTATCGCTGTCGCTGTCGCTGTCGCTGTCGATGTCGCAGTTCCATGATCCATCTTCCCGGGTCTGCGTTCCCATCACTCCGTATGACTAGATAGCCTCACCGAGCTGAAGGGACCAGACGCTACTGTGCCAGAGTACAGAACGGTTCTACACTAGTGCTCGCCCACGTCCTCCGCCCACGTCCTCCGCCCACGTCCTCCGCCGAGGCTCGGAGGCTCGGAGAGTCATATCTCTCCATTGGTACTCCGTAATCTATCCCGTGGGCCGTACGTACGGATATGCGAAGCTCCTCCTGGAGTACGTCAAACCATAGCAGCCCGAGTCTCGTCGACAACTGTTCCAGGGTTTACGTGACGCCGCGTCTGCAGCAGCCCGGTTCCCTTTCAAGACACGCAGCATCTATCTCGGGAGCCTCAACAAATCTCTTCCACGCCGGTCACGTCGCAGGGGCCTACCTCGACCGTGCAGTTCCCCGGAATCCCCGGAATCCTGTCGCTTGCCCGGACGTCGCTTCTCCGCGGCCCTGACATCTCACTCCCACCATTGGCTGAGCGGTGCAACATCTCCTGCACGAAGCCGTCCTGTCTCGCCGCAGGGCATGCGCCAGCATGGACCCTTCGAGCTCTCAGCCAGCCGTACAGCTTCCTCAGAGCGCAGGGGCCCACATGGCCGGGCCTCAGGCGCCACAGCCGCCCCCCACCAAGAAGAAGTCGAGGAGCCGTGCCGACCCTGCCAACCAGAAACGGAGATGTGTGTCAACGGCCTGTGTTGCCTGTCGGAAGAGGAAGTCAAAATGTGACGGTGCACTGCCCAGCTGTGCCGCCTGTGCCAGTGTCTACGGCACCGAGTGTATTTACGATCCAAACTCGGATCACCGCCGGAAAGGGGTCTATCGGGAGAAGATCGATAGTACCAAGGCCAGGAGCTCAACACTCCAAATCCTTATCGAGGCCATATTGAACGCCGCGGAAGACGATGTGCCCGAGATTGTGAGAAGGATTCGAACCTGCGACAGCCTCGACACCGTCGCCGAGGCCATTTTAAAGGAAGAGGCCGCAGATGGGGACGATGACGACCAGCTCAACGAAGAATACACAACCAACCAGCCCGTGGAAGGGGAGCGGGATCTGGCCAGGAAGATGGGGGAGCTCAGGATGAGAAACGGAGTTGTTCGTTATATCGGCGGTACCTCACATCTCATATATGAGGGCGACGAGAACGACACACCGATAGAAGTGGACTCCGCGAATACTCGACGAGACGAAGATCCCGTCACCAGCTGGTCCGAGGTGACCAAGGACAGGCAGTTGCTGATACATCTTCTCAACATGTACTGGAACTGGCACTATCCCTTCTTCACAACACTGTCGAAACAGTTATTTTGGCGAGATTTTCTGAAGGGAAAACCAGCCAGTGCGCCCAAGGTGTCCTTCTACTGCTCATCACCACTTGTCAACGCTATGCTGGCCCTGGGCTGTCATTTCACCGATGTGGCCGGGGCCCTCGCCTGCCCAGGAGATAGCCGGACAAAAGGGGATCACTTCTTTGCTGAGGCAAAGAGGCTTGTCTTTGACCATGACGAGTACGCGACGCCCTCTCTCACCACTACCCAGGCATTAGCTCTGATGTCTGTGCGAGAGGCCGGCTGTGGACGAGAGGCCAGGGGCTGGGTTTACAGCGGTATGAGCTTTCGTATGGCCCAGGATGTTGGTTTGAACCTGGACTCGGGGCTCGTCACAGGGGACAAGGACCAAATGAACGAGGACGAGATCGACGCCCGGAGGATAACCTTTTGGGGTTGCTTCCTCTTCGACAAGACCTGGTCGAACTATCTCGGACGATTGCCACAGCTACCAAAGAACTCATACAACGTCTCGAAATACGAGGTGTATCCAAACGAGGATGGCGACTCCTGGGCACCCTATACAGACAGTGGCTTCGACCAGTCACTAAGTCAGCCTGCCCGCACTCGAGCCATTGGTCTTCAGCTCACAAAACTATGCGAGATCAGCAGTGACCTGCTGCTGTTTTTCTACCACCCGAAGCATATCGGCAGATCGAGCGGGAAGTCCGTCGAACTGAAGAAGCTCAGCGAGTTGCACAGACAGCTGGAGGATTGGCGCAAAGATCTTCCACCAGAATTCGAACCCAGGGAAGGCCAGTTGCCGAACGTGATCTTGATGCACATGTTCTATCACCTACAGTACATCCACCTCTTCCGGCCGTTCCTCAAGTACAGCCCTTCGACGTCCCCACTCCCGCCGCATATATCGCCTCGGCGCATATGCACCGCGAATGCAGGATTTATCTCGAAACTGATGCGGTTATACAAGAAATTGTACCACCTGCGCCAAATATGCAACATTGCGGTGTACATGCTGCACTCGGCATGCACGATACACCTCCTTAACTTACCGGAGAAGACCGCGAGGAGGGATATTATCCACGGCGTCAAGCACCTCGAAGAGATAGCCGAGGACTGGCTCTGTGCCCGAAGGACCCTCAGCATTATCAGCGTCCTCGCTAGGAAATGGAACTGCGAGCTTCCCGAGGAGGCATCTACGGTGCTGAAGAGGACGGATGAGAAGTACGGCTATCTGGTCATGACAGATGTACCGTCGCCGAACAAGCTCATACCGCCGACATTTACACCCTCGCCACCTTCGTTCCCTCAGTCCCCGACACCTGCTCAGAGTCAGGAACAAAATGGCGCAGGCAACAATCTCGACCAGCAGGTGACCACGAACATGGACCAAGAGTTCCACTCGAACATCGGGTCAATACCACCGGCAAATATGCAGTCACTAGAAACATCCACGGCGATCCCCAGCAGCGCAAACAAGAACGGGATTTTGCCCTTCGCGCCCAACAATCACTGGGCCATGTCCGGCATCGGCCAGCCAGCCATGCCGCGCTACTACCAGACGTACGGCAACGTTCAACAACCTGCCACCGGCAGTGGCGGTCCTTCGGCAGGAAGGTCCCGCCAAAACACGGGACCGCTCAATACGCAGTACGCCCTCGACGGGAAGGATTGGTACCTAAAAGACGGCGTGAACTGGCAGCAGAACTTTGAGAGCTGGGGTATGGGGGCCAATCCCACTAGCCAAAACAACGGTGGCAGTATGGCCGCTGGTGGAGGGGACATGGCCGCCGGAGGAGATGTGTTCATGTTCAAGGGGCTTCAGGGGTCGGATCTGGATCTGGGAGATGGTTGGGACTTTGATAGCTCGATGA